>JAODAL010010400.1:0-105386 GCA_025379985.1 Phyllomedusa bahiana | reverse complement strand
ATACTCCAAACGCTATCCCCTGTTGATCTTTTTTAAAGAAACAGATTAATGCTGGTTGATGTAGTCCAACAAATCCAACGTAGTATAAAAGGAAACCATTAAAGAAAAAAAAAAAAGGGGAAGGGTAAATCACACAATTTCCGGAGTGAATAGATATCGACCAGGAAAGCTGGGTAACATCCCCCACAGGGGCAAAGGGGGGTGCCTGTAAAGGGGATGGGGCATAACTCAGTTTTCCTGGATGCTTGATGTATTAGTGCCCCGGAAAGTTGGATAGGTATGAGGGGGGGAGGGAGGGTACTTACCTTTTGTGCAGGAAAGTTGCAAAAATTTCTTACAATGCAAGGAAAGTTAGTGTGAAAAAATTTTAAGTCTTGTAAAGGGGGCAAGATGGGCCCACATCCCAAGTGCATCGGGAAAAATATTTTGTTTCCCTAGCCTATACCTAAAAAGAGTTGTCTCTCTGACTGAGACTTGTCAGCTCTCCTGGTAAAAGTTCAGGAGAGTCAACAATCATGTATTAACGAGGCAAAGTTAAAAAAAACAGCCCCTGGATCCCTTAGTTTTTAACCTTTCCTATGATTCGGGAAAGCTGGGAGGTATCCTTATATTTATTGTGATTGTTCAAAGCAATAAAAGAAGTATTAAGGTCTACTATAGCATATATTAAAAAAAAACCTAGGGTGATACGTATGAACGGAGCTGTGCCAGTTTGCTGACATACTTTGAGCCAAAAAATGGTTGTAGACATGTCCGAATTTGTATAAATTAGGGTGCAAGTTGATGTGTCTGCAAAGCACGGACACTGTTGAATGCACCAAAAAATTTGCACCAAGAATTGCCAAAATTTTGGCGAAAAAACTGGATTAAAATCCTAAAATTGTGAGCGAAAAAACCTTTTTTCCCAAAAATTTGTTTGCGTTTTAAACCCCTTTCTTTTAAATGCTTTGTTTTTACCTGTTTTTATATCGATTTAGAATGTTGTCGTGAAAGTCCGAAATTTTGGGGGTTATGTTATAGTGAAATGTTTTTGAAATCTAAGGGGGGGGGTATTTTGAAAATTTGTAATTTTTTACAAAATTTTTTTATATTTTTTTTTAATAAAAAAACCCTTACAGGAAAGTTTTTTAAACAAAAAAAATTCCACCCCCCCCCCCCCCCCCCCAAAATTTTGGGGGCCCTAGTTTTACCCCCCTTTCTCATACAAAATATTCCCTTGTACTTAAAAAAATATTTACAACCTTTTTAACTATCTTTCCAACATAATCTGAGAAATACTGTAACCAGTTGAATGATCATATTACTCTAGAGACTATAGCAGGGCTTTTCAAGATGGTATCAAATAAATCCCTAGCAACCCACAAATTTCCCATTGAAATATATAAAGGATATACAGACCAATTGACCCCTCTGCTATGCAACACATTATAAAGATCATATCTGTAATGATGGGGACAGTAAAAATAAGCACTTTTGCAATTAGTTTGTATTACTTAAATCATTTAGTATAGCAGCTATAATCTGAGTGTCTATAGCTAAATCTGAAGTCTTGTGTCTGGTCACACCTTCTTTGCTGTTATTGGCTGCCTGATATTTAGTTCAACCCTGGTCGGAACATGCCCGCTGTGCGGGACATGCCCCCTGTGCTGTGATTGGCTTCCTGCACTCTTCCCTCTGAGTTGATTGAAAACTAAACTGAAACTAGCTTTCTGTGCTGGCTGCTGTCTGTGTCTGTATCTATGTTCTCATTGTCTTTCACTCTCTCTGAGCTGTGTAATAATGGCTGCCTGAGCTCCTCTCTGCTCCTCTCACAGTGACAGCTCTGTGTGAAGGATCTGGGCAATTACTGGGTCTCTAGCTGCTAGATTCACTCTGCCCCATATAACAGCCTTATACAGTCTGCTCCCCTTTACCTACTGCCTGATAACACAGTGGGGAGCAGATTGCATTTCTCACATTTGTTTCATAATTTCAAGCAGTATGTATAATTGTTTACAGGTGTTCTGGTTACAAGGAGCTTGTGGAGGGAGGTGACAGCTCTCCAGGCATAAGAACTGACCTTCCACTGTTCACACAGAATGACGATGTCATCAGTCTTCAGTGTGGGAAGACACGCCTATGGGAGGAGAGACCTACCCCTGGATTTGAGACTGTAAGAGAGAGCGACAGCTCAAGATGCCTGCAAAAGCTTGTACTGAATTTTTTTTTTAAGGGGTTGTGTGTGAAACCAGAAAAAATAAGAACACTTAATGGAAGAATACTATCCAATACAATACAAAAAAAGCTGTTATATAGCATTTTTTCACTTTGTTGGGTCTCTCTCCTCACTGGGTTAGTGGGCGGAGCTACAGTTGCTAGGCACCCTGTTTGAAAACTACATTTCCCACCACCGCTGCCTCCTCCCAGCTGAGCTGGAATGCCCCCCACCCCCCTTCTGCTCCTCACAGCTTCAGTGCTGCTGCTATCACTGGCTGTACAGAGAAATATGCAGCCTCTCTCACATACGATGTTATGTAACACAGTGCATTATGCTAATCTAATAAAATAGAGTTATTTCTGTATCATTATATATAAACTGATTTCTTGCGTGTATATATATATATATATATATATATATATATATATATATATATATATATATACACCATTTGTGAACCTGTAAAAAAAGTTACCTCCCGCCGCCAGGTGGGCGCAGCTCACCAGAGGGGGCGCCGCAGCCAGCTGCCTCTCCCGCCTGGCGAGTCTCACTGACTTGTGCGGCCGGCAGCCGCACAGAGTCAGTCAGCAGCTCATCGTTGCAGGGGACATGACGCACTGCTGTACTCACACCCCTTGCGATGCGGGGTGTACTAGGTCGGCAGCCTCCGCAGACCAGGAGATCTCCAGGTAGTAGTAAGTAGTTTTTATTATTTGTATTAGCTATAGTGGCACTACCTGGCTACAAGGGGGCACTACCTGGCTACAAAGGGCTCTACCTGGCTATAGGGTTCACTACCTGGATATAGGGGGCACTACCTGGCTACAAGGGGGCACTACCTGGTTGTAAGGGACACCTACCTGGCTACAAGGGGCACTACCTGGCTATAAGGGGCACTACCTGGCTAAATGGGGCACTACCTGGCTACAATGGGGCACTACCTGGCTGTAAGGGGGCATCACCTGGCTATATCGAGCTACTACCTGGCTGTAAGGGGAGCTACCTGGCTATAAGGAGCTACTACCTGGCTATAAGGAGCTACTACCTGGCTATAAGGGAGCACTACCTGGCTGTAAGGGGGCACTACCTGGCTAAAAAGGGCACTACCTGACTACAAGGGGGCACTACCTGGCTACAGGGGGCACTACCTGGCTACAAGGGACACTACCTGACTACAAGGGGGCATCTACCTGGCTAGAAGGGGACATCTACCTGGCTGTAAAGGGGCACTATCTGGCTGTAAGGAGGCATCTACCTGGCTGTAAGGGGCACTACCTGGCTACAAGGGGACACTACCTGGCTAGTGGGGGCAACAACCTGGCTTTCTTCCATAGCCGTTAGGCAGTTTGGGGAAGTGGGTGTGGCTTTTTAAGGGCGGGGCTCACTAACAAATGGGCGTAAAATCAGGGAAAAATTCTTTGCTGCGCCACCCCTTCGAATCCCCCTTTTTCCCCCCACTTTAAAAAGGGTTTAAACAATTGTGATCATACCTTGAAAAATGCTTTTCCCCATAACCCACCGGGAGAAACCAAAGGGGGAGCCCGGGAAAAGAGACATGGTCCCCTTTTGGGGCCCTTTAATTTTCTCTATGCCCATTTTGGGTTGTAAGCCATTTCCAGCACAAAAACTACCCCTGGTGATATTTTTTTCTAGATGACGTTGGCCGTAACAAAATTTGGAGATGAGGGAACGGGGCCCTTTTGTGTAATAAGGGCTGTAGAAGTCCTCTCACCCAGTAGATCGCCAGGCCATTTGAAAAATAAAGGTTTGGTAGGGGCCTGTTTAAAGGGGGAAAGGGTTTGGGGGGGAAAACTGCAGGAGGAGGAAAGGGGGGAGTTGGGAAGCCAGAGAGGACTTTAAAAGGAAAAAGTGAGGACCCTGAGAGTGTGCCCCCCTGCTCTGTGAAGAGGTTTTTGTGGGAGCTGTTACAACAAAACAACTAGGGGGGTTTCACCAAAAACCTCGCAAGTGTCCTAATAGAAGAGCCCCTTTTTTTTGGTCTCAGACACGCTTTGTGGGAGGGGAGTCTCCCCCTTTCACTTGCCGCAAAAGAGCCCCCGCTAGGGTGCAAAGGGAAACAAAAATCACAAACCTGTTGGGTAATACCCCTTGTGAACTTTTTTTGTAAACGCTCTTTTTAAATAAAAGTTAAAAAAAAGTACTTTTCCGGGGTTTTGGTTTGGGCCGTTTTTTTCTTTTGGCGTAGTCCCACGGGGAATGGATACGATAGGGCCCCGGCAGATTTTCCCCCCCTTCCGCCTCGGCTCAGCCTCCCCTAAAAACCCGGGTGGCGCTTTACTGGGGCCACTTACCCAAGTTTAGGGGGAAAATTTTTTGCTCGAAGATTGGAAAAAAAGGGTAAAGGGGCCCCCTTTTGTGTAACATCGCCCCACATCTGAAACCAAATTTGGCACTGATTTAACCCTTAAAGGGAAAAACCCCCGGAAAAACATTTTTCTGCCCTCGGGTACGTAAAAGGGGCAATTTTTGAGCAGATCCTGAGTATTTTAGGGGTTTGGGGTTAATAAAGACGCCCTCTCAAAAAGCTTTTGTTTAAGGGAAAGAGATTCTTTAACCGTTTTCAAAAGAGAACGAAACGCTCCCCCCGGTATGGCAAAGGGCCCACAGGATTTATGACTCCCTTTGAAAAAAAGAAAGAAGAAACGGGCACTGCAACCTTTAACCAAAATACAGATTTGCTGGTGCAAAGGATAAAATTTTTCTGGTGGGGTTTGAAAAAGTCAGTCACAAACGGGGGAACCTTGGGGGAGCGATTTAAAATTTACCCCCCCCTGCCCTTCCCCACCAAGTGTTAAAGGAAACAAACACGTTGGAGAAAAGGAGGAGGTGGAGGCGACCGCGGATAGGCCAAAATTTTGGGGGTACCCACCAGCCCGAGAGAATAAACTGAAAGCTAAAATAAAATTCCCGGGAGGAAGCGCTGAGAGAACTTCAAGGGACTTTGGGCGACCCCCCAAGGGTAAAAAAAGACTAAAAGGGCCCCAGGGGCCCCGCAAGGGGGAGATTCACCCAAAGACGGGGGGCCTACACGAATGGGAAAATAACAAACCGCGGGTGTTGGGGATTGTGCCCAAGCGGGCCCCAAAAAAAAAGAACTGCCCCCACAGGTAAGACTCTAACAGGGGGGTTTAAACTAACGCCCGCATTTTGGGGGGCAACCCCGCAGGGGGAAATGCTGAGGAAATGCCCCCCCCTGGAGGCTAAAGATTTTTTTTGGGGGAAACCCCCCGGTTAAAAAGCCGGGGTTTAATGGGGGAAATTTGGGCCCTCCCTGGGGGGTTTACGGGCTCGCAATTCCCCAAACCCTCCCCCCAAAGGGCGGCTTTGAGAGAAATTTTTCCACCTGTTTAGGGTTTTAAAGACAGCCCCCCCTTTGGTGAGAAAAAAAGCCGCTAATAACCTTCCTATTAGATTGAAAAGGGGTTTCATGCAAGCGACATTGAGCTCGGGGAACCGGGTTGAAAAAAAGGGGGGTGGTGAAGTACAAACCACTATGGATTCAAAAGTCCCCGGGGTGTTTTCTTTTATGAATGTACTAAAAAAACCATTGAGGGGACTGTTTGGCCCATAAGCTGGGAACCGAAGTCCTGGAAGCAGGTACCTGAAAAACGTCCACCCCACCCAGGCTTTACAGCGGGCTTTCCGACATTCCCGGGGGAAAAAAGCAAAGGTTTGGAAGGGCCCCCGGGGGCCCCCGGGGGCCCCAAGAAATTAGGGAAACCTTCATTTAAACCAAATAAGTGTACGGGCAACACGATTGGGGGCTGATCCTCCCTGCCTGTAGAAACGGAAAGGAAGAAAACAAGGTACTACAGTAAATTTAACCGGCCTTTTCCAGAGGGAAGGAGCAGGGGGACGCACTCCTTTTAACAAACCCGTGGCCCGGTACTGTTCGGGTCATAATGTAAATGATCATCCCTTTACACTCCCCCTCTCGAGAAACAAAAAGGGGCAGGGGGTTTAACCCCTTTACAAAGGTACAGCCCTTTTGGGGAAAACCCCAAAGGGGGAGCAAAAGGGGTGGCGAAGGGAACAGGAAAAAGAAAACCCTTTTGCCATTGGGGGCAGAGCACTTCTTCCCCTCTTGGGAGTGCATAAAACGCATTTTTGCCCAAAAGGAACCAAGTTAAGGGGGTTAGAAGAAAAGGGAAGTTGTCCGGGGTTCTGGGGGCCCCATGGGGGGGTTTTTCCCCCCACCCATGGGGCCCGGGATTTTTCGGCCTCCCAAGAGCCCTTGGGGAAGCACGTAATCCCGACTGGGGACGAAAAACCTTTTCGACAGCTTTTACCGACAGTTTCCCCCCGGGCCCTTTTTAATCAGGGGTCAAGAACAGGTTAAACAAAGGGCAGGCGAAAACAGGTGATTCGGGCCCATAAGAGCCCCGGGGCCCCTCCCGATCGTATTAGAAAAGAAAAAGGAGGGAAACCCCCCGGTTTTCGGGTTTGGGGAATTAAAGGGCGTTTTAAACCCTTTTTGCCGGGGGAGGGTTTCTTACCCTTTAAAACCCCGCATTGAAGTTTTCGTTGGGGGCCCTGGGAGGGGCTCGGGTATTTCCCTCCATTTCTGGATCAAACCAGTGGGTACGGGCAGGCCCCAAATTTGCCGAAAAAAGGACCGGGAGAAGCCCGGTTTATTGTTTATTTCCTATGGACTTTTTGATTTTTACTACCATGCCGTTGGATTGAATAAGCCCCTGCAACATTTCAGATTTTATGGAACTGTGTTTGGGGGGGATTTAAAATTACAATGCGCTCATTTATCTGGACGAAAACATTATTTTTTCCCCCACCTTCGCGGAACACCTAAAAACAGCGGGAAAATCGAGTGCTAGAGGGTTTTAAGGGGCCCGCAGGGGTTTACTTTGGGAAACCCCTAAAATCCATCGGGTTCGGGGACAGTATCGAGTACCTAGGACAGGGTATTCCTCTAAAAAGGGGTACAGCCCATAACTCCAAAGTTGGGGCCCATGCAGGCGGGGCCCACCCCCCACACACCCCAATAAAACTGAGATCTTTCCTCGGATTTGGGTAGGTTTTTTCCGAGGGTTTAAAGAAAACTTTCCCAAGTTTTGCCCCCCCGTTTATATCCCTTCTTCTCCAGGGGGATGGCCCCCGGGGATGGAAAAAGATGCCACGGATCTAATGAAGAAAAAACGTGCCGCACACCGTTCTTCCCTTTTCCCTTGGACATAATTTGGGGGGGTTTTCCGACCCGGGAACAGGGCAGCGGGAACCCTTTTTGGGGAAAGGGGCCACAGGGGGCGGGCCATTTTCTCGTTTGCCCTTCTTTTTGGCCCAGGCAGGAAGGGGGAAAACCCATCCTGGTACAGCCAAAATGCATTGTCTATGCAATCATTGGCATATTAACAATTGCGCCCCCTAGTGGTGAAGCGCCCTAGGGGGACTCAATGTAAAAAAAAAAGTTTTAAAGTATAAAAAAAAATAAAAAAGTAATAAAAGTTATAATCACCCCCCTTTCGCCATTTTACAAATAAAAAAATAAAATAGCAAAAAAGTTACACATATTTGGTATCGCCGCTTCCGAAAAAGTCCAATCTATAAAAATCTAACATCATTTATCTTGTACGCTGAACGCCGGAGAAGAGAAAAAATTCCAAACGACAAAATTGCAGTTTTTTTGTCATTTCATGTCCTGTAAAGCTTGGCATAAATGCATAAATGCCCGCAAAAAATGCACTTTCACTGACATCCGTAGGTGTTAGTACAAAAAAGTTATTGGTCGCACAACACGGCACCGCGGCACAAATTCCAAATATAAAGAATGTGTGGAATTTTTTACCCCACCAAAACATAATGGATACCCCACATGTTTGGTATTGGCGGATGCGTATCAACCTCTAGAATACAGATAACACATTTTAACGAACATTGAATGCCGCAAAAACAAAACACCTGCAAACATGGCGCAAGTACATTTTTTTTTTTCACATTTTCCCGCACTTAGAATTTGTTTGCGGTTTCCCATTATATTCTATTGTAATATGAATACCACCACTGGAAAGTACATCTGGTCTCGCAAAATAAAAGGCCCTCGTGTCTATGTAGGTGGAAAAATAAAAACGTTATGGCTTTTGGAAGGCGAGGAGGAGAAAATGAAAGTTAATTTTTTTTTCTTGGAGTGTTAAAGGGTTAAGGTAGTAGCCAACATGCTGCACCAGGTTAAACTTACTCTTATTGATTCAGACCAGACTGGAGGTATGCCTGGGAAACAAACCACCAAAAACGTCAGGAGATTCCAAACACTTATATAGTTAGGAAAGTCTTAAGGCCTGTCATGGGACTTAGCCTCTTTATATAATGTTAAGGTGTTTGTTTCAGTCTAGTGATCCTCTCTTATCAAACCTGTATCTGTTCTGTCTAACATACGTGTATATGGTATTCTCTCTCAAGACTCTTTCCCTGAACTATTTTGCTATGGTTATTAATGCCTTAGCTTTATTCAGCACACCTCTTCTATTACTGGAATATTTTAGAATGGAAAAACAAGTATGGTTGGCCTGTATGCAAATGGCATGGTCAATTTCCTTCAAAAACCAGACTGCTACTTTATGCTATGCAATAGATGGGTGCATTTTTCTGGTTTTCCAACTTGCATATCAAATTGTGAGTAGCTCAGTTTCAGATCGCTTCCTTAAAGGGGTTTTGCCACGATGTAATGTTGACGTGGGATCCTCCAAAATGGGTATTTAATCACTTTTTTAAAAAAAATTGATTCCCAAAAAAAATTGCAGCCTGAGAGAGCTAACATTTCCCTTTAAACCGGGCCCTTTAAATTTACTTCAAAGCTTCTTTTAAAACGAACCTGAAAAGAGCTGGGCCCGGGTTTGCACAGGAAAGCTTCTTATCTGTTTGAGCCGAGCTGAGAAGCTTTAAGGGGCCCGGGTAGAAATATGTTGTTTTTTTTGTTTTTACAAAAGCCACTAGTTTTTGTGTGTTTATTGATTTAGACCCCGCTTTATCGATGCAGAAAACCATGAAGAAGTTTTTCCAAGTGGGGGAGAAACTGTTTTTTTGTTTATAAAACAGAAATCCAAAAAGTTGTAGTTTTTTTTTTTGGTTTTTTTTTCACAGGGACCCCTTAAGCAGCTTGTGCCGGGCTTTTCTTTTCTCTCCCCTTTTTTCTCTCTTTTCTCCCCTTTTTCATTTCCTTTTGGCTTGTTTACATTTGCTTTTAGCAGAAAAGGCCCTCCTGGAAAACCCCCTTTTAAAATTTTGGGTGTTTTTTAAAAAACAAAAATTTAAAAAATTGGGGGATCAATTTTGTAAAGGGGCCCCACTCGAAAATGAAAAAAAAAAAATTTTTTTCCCCGATTTTAATTTTTTAAAAATTTAAATTTAAAAATAAAATACAGTGTAAAAATTTAAAGTTTTCAAAAAGAAATTAAAAACTTTTTTCCCCAACCCAAACACATAAAGGCATATTGATGGGTTATGCTTTCAATGTTTTGGTAGGTAGGGGGTCCTATTGGGGGGCCACCCACCTTTTTGGGGAAAAACACCCTTTGAAGGGCCCCATTCAACACAGAGGGGTGGTTGGAACTGTCACATTGATTTCAATGGGAGTCCCAAGTACAGCTGAGCAACAGGCCTGGATGTTCTCAGCACTCCCATTAAAAACAATGGGACAGTTACAATCATCTCTCTGAGTTAAAGGAAATTTTTTTTAAGCGCTGTTTTTTTAATTTAAAAAAATTTTAAAAAAAATTTTTTAAAACCCCCTTTTTTTTACCCCTTTTTTTTTAAAACCTTTAATTAAATTTTTTAAAAAAAAAAAATTTAAAAAATTTTTTTAATTTTAAATTTTATTAACAAAAAAATTTTTTTTTTTCCCCAAAAAATTTGTTTTTTAAAAAAATTTTTTTGGGGGGGGGGGTTTTTTGGGTTTTTGGGGGGGGGGCCCCCCCCCCAAACCAAACCCCCCTTTTTTTTTAATTTTTTTTAAAAAAATTTAAAAAATTTTAAAAGGGCCCCCGGGGGTTTTTTTTTTTAAAAAATTTTTTTTTTTTTAAATTAAGGGTTTTTTTAAAAGGTTTTTAAAAAGTTTTTAAAAAATTTAAATTTTTAATTTTAATTAAAAAAAAAAATTTTCCCAAAAATTTTTTTTTTTTCTTTTTTTTTTTTAAAAATTTAAAAATTTAATTTTTCCCCTTTTTTTTTCCCCCCAAAAAAAATAAAAAGGGGGGAAAAAAAAAAAAAAAAAATTTAAAAAAAACCCAAAAAAGATTTAAAAACCCCCCCCCCTTTTTTTTTAAAAAAAGGAAAATTTTTTTTTCCCCCCCCCCTTTAAAAAAAAAAATTTAAAAAAAAAAAAATTTTTTTTTTTAAAACCCCAAACAATTTTCCCCCAAAAAAAAAATAAAAAAAAATTTTTTTTTTTTTCAAAAAAAAAGGGGGGGGGAAATTTTAAAAAAATTTTTTCCCCAAAACCCCCCAAAAAAAATTTTTTTTCCAAAAAAAAAACCAAAAAAAGGGGGAAAAAAAATTTAAATTAAAATTTTTAAAATTTTTTTTTTTAAAATTTTAAAATTTTTTTAAAAAAAAAAAAATTTTTTTTTTTTTGGAAAGGGAAAAAAAATCAATTTTAAAAATTTTTTTTTTTTTTTTTTGCCCAAAGGGGGGGGCCCCCAAAAAAAAAAATTAAAAAAAAAAATTTTTTTTTTTATAATTTTTTTTTGTTTTTTTTTAAAAAATTTTTTAAAATGGGTTTTTGGGGGGTTTTCCCCCGGGTTTTTTTTTTAAAAAGGGGGGGGCCCCGGGGGGTAAAAAACCCCCCGGGGGGGGAAAAAAGGGGGGGGGGCCCCCCTTTGGCCCCTTTTTTTTAAAGGAAAAAAAAAAGGTTTTTTTAAAAAAAATTTGGGGGGGGGGAAAAGGGGGAAAAAAAAAAAAAAAACCCGGGGGGAAAAAACCTTTTTTAAAAAAAAAAAAAAAAAACCCCAAAGGGGGCCCCCCAAAACAAAAAAACCCCAAAAAAAAAACCAAAAAAATTTTTAAAAAAAAAAAAAACAGAAAAAACCCAACGAAACTTTAAAAATTTAAAAAAAAAAGGGGTTAAAAAAAATTTTTTTTTTAAAAAAAAAGAAAAAAAGGGGCCCCGATTAAAAAAAAAAAAAAAAAAAAAAAAAAAAAAAAAAAAAAAACCCCCCCCAAAAAAAAAAGGAAAAAAAAATTTTTTTTTTGGGAAAAAAAAAGGGGGGGGGGCCCCCCGGCCGGAAGGGAAAAGGGCCCCCCCCCGGGAAAGCCGGGCCCTTAAAAAAAAAAAAATTTTTTTTTTTTTTAAAAAAATTTAAAAACCCCCGGGGTTTTTTAAAAAGGAAACCCCCCCAAAAAAAAAACTTTTTAAAAGGGAAAAAAAAAAAAAAAAAAAAGCAAAGGGGGAAAAAAAAAAACCCAAACCCCCCCCCCAAAAAAGGGGGGGAAAAAAAAAAAAACCCAAAAACCCCCGGGGGGTTTTTGGGGGGGGCCCCCCCCGGGGAAAAAAAAAAAAAAGAACCAAAAAAACCCCCCAAAAAAAAAAAACCCAGAAAAACCCCCCCCGGGGGCCCAAACCCAAAAAAAACTAAAATTTTTTTTTTTCCCAAAAAGGCCCCCCCCAAACCCCGGGTTTGGGGGGTTTTTTTTTTTTGGGGCAAACCCAAAAGGGGGGGAAAAAACCCTTTTTTTTAAAAAAAATTTAAAACCGGGGGAAAAAAAAGGTTGGGGGGGGCCTTTAAAGGGGGGAAAAAAAAAAAAAACCCCCTTTTGGGGGGGGGGCCCCCCCCCGGGGGGGAATTTTGGGGAAAACCCCCCCCAAACAAAATGTTACATTAGCATGAAAATTTTTTAAATGATCAAAACTGCTCCCCAAAGCTGAAACTGACCCTGGTTTAGAGAGTACACACTTGTAATATTAAAATATTTGATGGAAAATGATATACGCAAGAAGAGAAATTTACCCCAGAGCTCGATATCAGTTTCCAGGACCTGGAGAGAAAAGGCCCTATGAAAACCCACTGGATACTTGCTAAGAGTGCTCTAAAATCAAGTGGGTTAAAATCTATTTGAAAATAATGGTTTAAAAGATTGCCCTGAAAGCAGGGTGTAATAGGAGATCAATGTGATTACTGTATACCGCAGTACATTAGTACAAGTAAGAAAACAACCTAATGTTCAAGTCCCCTAGGGAGACAAAATTTTTTTGTCAAAAATGTCCTATTTATTATATAAAAAGCAATGAAAATTTAAATATTTAGCATCACCACATCCATAAAAGTCTGATCAAATACAATATCATGTCATTTGTCCTGCACAGCGAAGGCCATAAAAAACCCCCAAAAAAATCACAGAATTGTGTTTTTTTGGGGATCATCTCACCTCCCAGAAGAAAACAAAGTTGCATAAACTCTAAATTAGTACCAATAAACACTCAAATTTACCCCACAAAAAAATTAATCATCACTGCATCACAGCTCTAACCCAATAAGAATACGTTATTGTCCTCATAAAATAGAGATCTAAATACATTTTTTAAAGTTTCTTTTCTTTTAAAAGTAGTACTCCATACACCCCCCACCCCAATGTATAGTCGTGTTTTTTTGTTTTGTTTTTTTGCTTGCTTTCAATACATTAAATGGTGCGCAAAATAGTATAACTACAACTTATCTAAAATAAAACTCTAAAACAGCTACGTTGACATAAAAATATAACAGGTATGGCTCTTGAAAGGCGAGAGTGAAAAAACAAAAATGCTGCGATTTTAAGTCTTTACAACTCTATAACATACTACCTGGCGATTAGACTGTATTTGCAATGTGACAGGTTCATGTAAAAGGTTCATGTTACACTACCTTTATTAATATGAACTTGTCTTTGCTAACACAGTCTAAGGTACTTAGAAATCAGTTTACTAAATTGTTCTAAAATGTTGTATTTCTTAAATAGAAACAAAGAAACAGAATAGACTTTTACCATCAAAGCTAATGTGCAAGATAAGGAAACCATGTGGGTTTAAAGTTTAAGATGCATTTTTCACAAAGGCCACTAGATGACAGGAAGGTAAGATATTTTCATCTTTTGCCAGTTCTCTGGATTCTCATTTACTTTCATATTAGCTTTTGGTATACAATGAATAATTTACAATTTTGCCGTGCAGTGATAAAGCTGACTTCATCTTAATAGCTATTGCTGTAATTAGAGTACTGTATTTACACTATTTTGGCAAATCATGTAAAAATTAAAATTCTTCAGTTCTAGTTATAGTAAAATTATTTTATATTATTTTTATTTGTATGTTTACCGTATGAACATTATATATATTTGAAGGTAGTTTTAAAAGCCCTAATTGCTTGTTATTCATAAGGAGATGATTAAAAAAGACATAAAAAAAACTTACCATATAAACCCGCTCATTCCAGTGCCACGGCTGGTCCTGGTGAAGACACACAATTCATTCTTCACGTCAACCTGCAGCCAATCACAGATATCAGCAGTCATGTGTGGTATATTACAGCCTGTGAAATGCTGCAGGGGTCACTTGAAGAATGAATGGCACCATGATTGTCAGGAACCACTGTAACTGGCCACAGCACTGGAAGGAGTGAGTTTAAAAGGTCAGTTTTAGGTTTATTTTTTTTATTTTTCAAAGTACTAACGATCATTTAGTACTTCTAGAACACCCCTTTAAAGGGGTTGTCCCATGTACACAGCATGAATTTAGCAGCTATGTCCAGACAAAAGAGTATTTTTTTTAAATATTCTAATTGAAAACTTTTATTATTTTGCCTGATCAAATAGATAAATCAGATTGACTTTTTATACAACTATCAGAGGTCTGTAAACTGTGGCCCTCCATGTGCTATAAAATTTCAGCCAATCCCAGCATTTAATGACAGCTTAATGCATTCATGCCATGCTGAGGCTGTAGTTTCACAACAGCTAAGGTCTATGTTCAAACAGCGCCTTTTCATATATATTTGTGAGCAGACTACACATTTATTCTGTACACATGCAAAATACACATGCAATATGAACAGAAACCATTCATTTCAATGTAAAATATATGCCATAGTTCACAAATAGTGCATTTCTATGCTGGGGTTGAGCATTACGCATATGTTGTATTTGGCTGTACTCTTAGAAAGGTGTTAAAAAAATATGTCAAACACAAATCCAAGAATGTGGCAAACGAAAAATGCTTCAATACAACACATATGTTTTGACGCTGTGTTAAATAGAAACCAGCATCAAAATGCATATGCATTTTTCAACCACCTTTTTTTTATGCATTTTGATCACAGTCTCAAAGTATCTGACTGTGGACTATATCCATTCATGGAAAAATAAAAATATAGTGATTTCAAGAATAATATGTACACTTTAGAGCTGAGGAAGGAGAAATATAATATAGTGATGACACAGATCCTATACAGCTAACATTACAAGGGTAAGATATTTGTGTTAAAATCTGCAGGGACGATTGGTGGCTGGGAGAAGTCATCATTGTGGTCTGGATTAGATGCAGAAGAAAAAGCAAAGTAAAAAACTTGTCAGAGAAACGTCATCTGGGAGTCACAAGATTTAATTGCACTGTAATTACTTATACATCTGCAGAGCCTGTGTACAACTGGCATCTACCTCTATATGATCACTGTATGGAGGTAATATATAGTCTAGAGGGTCTGTGTACACTGGTAACTACCAGCATATGGTCACTATATGGTGGTAATATTGGTCTTGGTCTTTGTATATCGATCCTTATTCGGTAATAGTATAGGGGTATTATTCAGTCACTATGTGGTGGTAATTTATGGTTGTGTTCTGGTAGTATAATCAGATCCTTATGTAGTAACATTACTGTAATGTTGGTCTTGGTATAGTATGATTTGTTTGGTAGCAGAATGATGGTAATATGTTTGGTGAGGTATGCGCTCCTTGTATTATCTAGTAACTGCATGACTATTTTTAATAGACACCAGTAAATGTTCACGGTCAGTGTATGTGTGTGTGGGGGGAGGGGGTTGTCATCCAAAAGTTTGCTATGTGGCCCAGGCTTCTCTAGTTATGTCCCTGGTTAGAACTGAGAATAGGGTTGTATCCCTTAGAATCAAGCTATACGCATAACATTTTGGTCCTGTAATTGGTGAGTAATTATGTGGGAAACTACTGAAAATATTTAGTCAATATAAATTTACTTTAAAAGCTTTTTATTTTATACCGCCCAATAGTCATCAAGTTTTGTATCAGAATACCTCTTTAATTCACCGGTGGTAATTCACTGCCCTTATGCTACCCCATCTTCCCACTCAGGTTGTTTGCAGCGGCATCTGTTGGTGGCACATTGTTGAACATTGGTGGAATTGGTTGGCATTGTGCCGGCATTACTGCAGAGATCCACAATGGCTACCACCCCACTGTTTCACAGGAATGGTAGAATACAGGCCTTAAATCTGTTCTTTCTACCATATAGGCTATCTTAATTTTATGTGCATCCTTGCGATGCACTTACAATTGAAAAATGATGTCCTTGCACCACCAGTGCTGCTTCCTGCCCTAAGCCCCAAGTCTAAAGCACCTGGCTCGGGGCCTAGAGCAGACGGACTCACCAGAGGAATATGGAAAGGTTAGTATTATTATTTTTATTTACAATGAGGTGCCTATATATCTACCTACCTACTGGGGTCCCATTCATATTATTTATATAGGGGCTCCACAGTAGATAGGTATGTATATATGTAGAAGCCCCCCAATAGGTAGGTAGCTCTAGGCTCTCTGATCTAATCAGATAACTGAGTTATGGTCAGCGAACAAAGTAACCATAGAAAGCTGTGTGCACTCAGCACATAAAATGTCTTTTATCTTATGACTAAAGTAAAATCTTTTGACCAATATATTTAGACAAAGTCTTCATTTAACTGTCCCTTCATAGTGAAAGCTAATATTTGAAGTAAAAAAAACTCTTTACTATATTATAGCTACCTACCTACCGGGGCCTCTATATAACTACTTATCTACTGGGGGCCCTCATATACTTATCTACATACTGGGGTCCCTCATATACTTATCTACATACTGGGGGCCCTAAATAATTACCTACCTACTGTGGGTCCAATATATACCTACTTAATGGGGGGCCAATTAAGCAGGTTTATTGACATCTCTATCTTCCAGATTGCTATGTATACAGCACTCATCAAGCACTTTAAATACAGACAGGTAGCAAGCGTTCAGGCTTCCTGCTTCCCGACACCAATGGTCACATGACTCGGTAGTTACAGATGCTGCTGGGTCTTAAAGGGGTTTTGTCACTATAATGATTAGCTTTTAACATGTAGGGAAAGGTAAATAAAGATTATTACTAAATACAATGCTGTGTTGATTTTGCTTTGGTCAGGAGATAAAGAAGATCTTATCAACTTTTAGAGGACACAAGTTTATCTGGTTATGATCTTTGTCTTAACTATTTCTTATCTCTCATTGCTCCAAGCTGCCATCAGTCATTCTGACAATAATGAGTCATTCTGTGCAGAGTCTTATCTCTAGCAAACGACTTAACTGAATGAGAGGCTTTTTCACTCAGAATCCGCTGGAATCCGTCTACCCTATACTGCTAGCACAGCAATGCCCAAGATCTAATGCATGGATCACAACCACAGCACATCTCCACAGGACAACATCCCAGTACACAATATAGGTATGTATTATATTATTTGCCAGAAGATGAATTCAGCTAACCTACAAAAACCATTCCCACACCACAATGGCTTACAATCAAAATCTATTTGTAAACATTCCAGTGGCATTCCACAATCAATCCTTTAGGTGTTTTAGATCTCCCATTTAGGCTATGTTCACACGGCTTAAAATGGGACATATTTCAGTCCATACTGTGCGAATTACGGTAATCCACAATTCTCATAGAGAACTATGGATTACGTCTCCTCTCCCCGCTCGGCGAATCCGCCGTGGGGGGGAGAAAAGTGACATGTAATTTTCTAGCGCCGTATACGTGCCGCTAGTAATGATGGTCTATGGGCAGGCGAGGTGCCGCCCCCCCGCTCCCGCCCCCCGTCCACACGCCGTATTTGCGGGGCGTAATTACGCCCCGCAAATAAGCCATGTGAACATAGCCTTAGAGGCACTTACTCCTAAAAGATTGTAAAGATTGGAATGCTTACATGTAGATTTTGATTGTGAGATATTGTGGTGTGGGAATGGTTTTTGTAGGTGAGCTGAATCCATCCTCTGGCAAATATAATACATACCTATATTGTGTACTGGGATGTTGTTCTGTGGAGATGTACTGTGTTTTTAATGTGTGCGTTATATCTTGCGCTCAGCTACACTAGCAGTATAGGGTATACGGAGTTTACCGCATACACAATTAGGTAAAGTGAGTTTTAGAATGGACAGGAGCCAGTATATGTACATTACAGGGGACATGTATGAAAACTGTCTAGGTCTAAGACTTTCTTTGTTACCCATAGCAACCAATCAGCGCCCCACTTTAATTTCATATAGAGCTCTGAAGAAATGAAAGGGGAGCTCTGATTAGTTGCTATGGACAACAAAGAAAGTCTTAGACCTAGACAGTTTTCATACATGTGGCCCTACCTGTATAAGGGAACATCACACTTCGGATAGAGATGGCACCTTTATGTACTGTATTGTTTATAAGATTTTGTTGTAGAGTTTTTTTTTTTCATTTGCTATATCAATATTTATTTATAATGGTGATTGGGTACACGTTTATTACTTATGATTGATCTGGGACAACTACACATACAGCATGCCAGATAGTGAAGATAGAGCGCTAGGAATTAGTTTTAAATCAGGGGGTAGATGGGAGGGAGGGGTTGTAGTAGCGGTTACTATAAACAGGGTTAAAAGAATGAAAACCAAATGTAACGACCAGCGGTGTCAATATACACTGACACAGTAGATTCTGGATGTTGGTTTTGGATCCTCTGTAATCACCGCGGGGAAAAATGGGTTAGGTGTAGACCACGCCACGGAGCGGTCTAAGGGGCCTCCAGTCTTCACTGGAGCCCACTGCGAGGCCTATGGACTTCACTGCAGGGAACCCCCAGGTCTCTACCCGTGGTGACCGCTGAAGTGTGGGACAAGGACAATGGGTGCTGGCAGAGATGATATGTCACAGACTGGTGTAGCCACAGTCAGATAACAGAGTACTAGGCCAAACAGCAGGCAGATACAACAGCAGGATAACAGCATTAGACGTTTGTACACCAATATCGGTAGCAGGAATAGCAATCCCGATACAGCAGGGTTAAACGTAGATTGGAAGCTGGTGCAAGCAGATAGCTGACAGGCAAGACGGCAGGATACAGCAGAAATAACATATATAGCAAGCTGGTGCAGCAGCAGGAACAACCGTAATCTATATGCAGGTAACTCAGGGATTAACTGCAGACATTTCAGGGATTAACTCAGGAAAAGGAGCAACCAGCAGTAGAGGTCAGAAGTTCAGATGGGCATCCATGAACTGACCTGGAGGCCGTAGCTCATTGGATAGGTAATTGGGACACTGTCGCTTTAAATCCAAACGAGCTGGTGCGTGCATGACACAGACAGAAACATAGACTGGAACAGGAGTGCGGACAGGTGAGTACAGTAATAACAAGTGACACAGCAACAAGTACACAATCGGGCACGTTTGCGGTCCACTGCAGTGACCGCTGCGTGCAGCTAGAAAGGTATGCAGCAGGGACACGGCTATGTCTGCGGTCCGGACTGAGCCGTGACACCAAAAAAAACACTAAATTGCATGCTGACCAATGCCAGGAATCTTACCAACAAAATAAATAAACTAGAATTATTTATTACTGAAGAAAAATATGACATAGTGGAGACAACTGAAACATGGCTGGATGATAGCTACGACTGGGTGGTTAACTTATAGGGTTACAATTTATTTAGAAGAGAGCATATGCCTTTATATAAAATCCTATCTGAAGCAAACACTACGGGAAGATATAGACACAGAAAATGAACATGTGGGGTCATTATGGGTAGATATACATGGGGATAATAAATCATAAAATCCTTTTAGGGATCTGTTATAGGCAGGACCTTTATCAGAAGGTTCAGGGCCCCATACAGCTGAAGCGTCTTGGAGGCCCTGCTACTCCCTCTGTGGCCGACTCACATGCCTGGGCCCACACTGTAAGAGAGAGGGACTGACCCCACCAGAAACTTATGTTTTAATTATAAAGACAGCCTATGGCCTGTTCTATGTATACATTTTTAGTTGTGGGGCTGAGACCTTCCTCCCACAAGGCAGGACCTCACTTCCTTTAGTAGCGATGCAGGGCACTTGACTTATTGGGCAAAGGCCCATCTCTGAAACTAAGAATATGGCTGGGGGGCCCTGGACAGGGCAGGGGTGACTGGACAGGAGAAGGGTGACTGAGGGGACCTGGACAGGCAGGACTGGGGGAGGGGACTAGTCAGGATGGGGGGCCTGATCAGGACAGGGGGAACTGGACAGGACAGGGGAAACTGTGGGGGCCTGGACAGGACAGGGGGCCTGGACAGAACTGGGTGTTTGGATGGGGCCATAACAGGACAGGGATTGGCCTGGACAGGACAGGGTTGGCCTGGACAGGACAGGGGGGTGGCCTGGACAGGACAGGAGTTGGCTTGGACAGGACAGGGTGGACTAGGGGAGCCTAGAAAAGACAGGGGGGGCAGGGAGGTCTGGACAGGACAAGGGGGCTAGGAAAAGATGGGGGATACTGGGGGGACCTGGACAGAACAGGGGGAACCTGAACAGGACAAGGGGGCTGTTCAGGGAAGGTCCGGCCTCTGAGTCACATTTCAGCATGATTACATAGAGAACAGGCCTGTAGTGTGACTGGAGCTTCTGTAGTGTGACTGGAGCTGGGGCTGGGGCCTCCTCTCTGTGCGCAGGCTTTTTCCTGGAAGCACCCAGGATGACGTCACAATTCAAATCAGTGAGGCCCCTACACTGTAGAAGTAAGTCTTAAGCAAAGAACAGGCCGGAGGTCCTCTATGCAATTGTGCTGAACTGTGAAACAAAGGCCGGGCCCTCCCTAAGCAGCACGAATCCATATTTCTATGTGAAACCACTGGCACCGCACGGGCCCCTATCGAGGCCCTGATTTCCTTGGGAAGCAAGTGGGTCAGCTTGCAGCTTGCTTGTTTCATGTTTTGCTCTGGGCCCTGGATGGCAGTACCTCTAGTACAGCCTTTATCATGGCCCTGGCTATAGTGCACCAAATATAACAGAACCCGAGGAAGATGTACTCCTCAGACAAATAGATAAAACAGTTAATCAAAATGAGGTTGTTATCATGGGCAATAACTGGAACTGTGGCTCTCATAAAGGAAACAGGTTTTTGTCAATAACTAAAGATTAGTGATGAGCGATTACGTCGACTATCGTGATCGGGTCGATAGTCGATATCGTCAATTATCAAGACGATTTCTGATAGTCGATAATAGATTATCGCCGACGACCATTAAAGTCCATGGGAGAGGAACAACACCTTCATTCTTTCACCCAAACAGGGCCGGAGAAGCTGGAATTAACATCCACAACAGTCAAATGGATACGTGCTACATCTTAGGCAAAACACGTAGGTTATAAAAGCCACAGAAAAAAAGTCAGACTATTCCCTATCCCTGTCTTGTACCACAGCATGACCCACAGATTAAAAAGTGCCGGAAAAAGGAGTCTTTCAACCACCATTTTAGTTAAACTCGACATTGACTATATCTGTCCTGTACCACAGTATGATCATTAAACCTGTTTTACCCACAGATTAAAAAGTGCCGAAAAAGGAGTTTTTCAACCACCATTTTAGTTTAACTGGACATAGACTATCCCTGTCCTGGGCCACAGCATGAGCCCCAAACCTGCATGACCCCCAGATTTAAAAACTGCCGGAAAAGGAGTCTTTGAACCACCAATTTAGTTGAACGGAAAATAGACTATACCTTTCTGTATCACAGTATACCATTAAACCTATCTGACCCACAGATTAAAAGTGCCAGAAAAAGCAGTCTTAAAACCACCATTTTAGTTGAACTGGACATAACTACCCCTTTCCGCCACAGCAGACCCCCAAAACCGGCAGACCCCCAAATTTAAAAAAAGTGCCAAAAAAGGAGTCTTTGAACCACCATTTTAGTTTAACTGGACATAACATAAAATATACCTGCCTGGGTAACCTACACTGTTCAAATCTTCCTGTACCTCACCCTTTAACAATTCAGAGGAATATTGTATCAGCTATTTTGTACATGCCAGTTTTTTAGTAGTTTAATTCTAGAAAACAAAATTTTAAAATAGGATGGAATCCCACCACGTCTTATTTTCTTTTTTTTTTTAATTGTATTAAATGAGTTGTCTCACTACAGGGATTGCTAGCTATGTAAAGAACTGCAAAAACAAGTTATTTTGCAATGTTTGTCAATTAACAGTGTCCACCTAAATTTCCTGTTTCTGACAAACACCATCACCCCTGAGCCACTCTTGACAATTGTGAGAACAAATGTCTGTTAGAAACCACATTTTTTACAATAGGACCTGTAGTAATAGCTGCATTTCACAGCAAAAACAGCCCCAAAAATTCAAAACATACCCTTGACCACTCTTGACAATTGTGAAGAACAAATGTCTGTTAGAAACCACATTTTTTTTTATTGTACCTGTAGTATTGCTTCATTTCAAAGCAGCATGTCCAAAAAAATTATACCTATGACTTATCAGCCACTATTTAAAATTGTGAGTGATAAATGCCACTTAGAAGCCACATTTCTGTTCCAAAGGACCATAATTATAGCTGTATCTCACAGCGGCATGACCACAAAACCATTGACAAAGCGTAAAATTCTAAAGATGAAGTGAGTAAATGGAATACGATTTTTTCATGAAACCTTGGTACTTTTACTTCTCCACCCCCGCAAAACCAGCAAAATGATCTTTTGGAATGAAATAAAAATTGCAGTAAGAAATGATCATTTTAAAAAAAAAAGTTTTCAAGAGGACCATTTCTTTGTGAAAAGGAATGTGAAGTAGACCGGCAACTAATTGGTGACCTCGGCAATTGGGGCCACAACATCATCAGAGATCCATGCCTGATTCATCTTGATGAAAGTAAAAACGATCCACATTATCTTGGAAAGCCGATGCGTTTGTCTGTTAGTGACTCCTCCAGCTGTCTGAAGGGTCCGCTCAGATATGACGTTGGCTGCTGGGCAGGACAACACCTCTATGGCGTGGCGAGCGAACTCGGGCCATTCATCCATTTCGGATACCCAGAAGTCAATTGGGTCCGGAACACATCCAAAAACATCGGTGTTAGAGAACGCAGATATCGTGCACCATGATCTTAAGCTGGCCCTCTGTGTGTTGTATGTGTGCCCTGCATTAAAATGCGTTTGGTGAGGGGTAAATAAAAATTGCCAGAGTCACCCATTAGGGTTCTGCCACATTGCCTGCTGCTAACTGCTTGCCGCAAAGGCTACTTGGCACTCTAAATGCTGTCCGTCGCTGATTTTTTCCACCGTGACATTTGAAGAACGTGAAGCAGACGCAACAGAAACTCCAGTTGATCATTCAGCAAGGTCTCCATTTCCTGCATTTTACTCTCTATTTGGGTAGGTGGAAGGAAATGCTGAGTTTTGTTTTGTACCCCGGGGGTCCAGGAGGGTGGCCACCCAGTAACTGTTGTTAATTTGATGGCCTTAATGCGAGGGTCATGTTGGAGGAAATGGAGCACCAAGCACTCATGTGAGAGATGGAGCCTTTTATTTCCCAAGCCTCTGGTCGAGGGCACTAGCAAACTGATCTTCCTCATCTTCCTCCTCCGCCCAAATTCGCATCAACCTCTTTCCAAGGCAGGGACTCGGTAAAAGTCAGTGTCCAGGGAAAACCTCCTCCTCCGCTTCCTCCGGCACAGCTTCAACACAGCCCTGACTTGCCTCAGATGAACACCCTGAGAGCTGAGGCGCCGCCTTGCACTAGCCCTAGACCCTGAACCACTGCCTAATGAAGACCGTTAAAATTTTGAAACTGTCGGGCTTTGTGGAATTCGATGGAGAGAAAGGCTCCGTGTCCGCTCTGTGTCCCCTCCCCTCCGTCGCTGGTTGGACCTGATGTTTTCAGAGTGTCCAAAGATCATTCCAGAACTAAGATCAAACCACAATGGTCATGCTGACAAGGGCATTGTCCGCACTGACCATTTGGTGGCTTCTTCAAAACGGCAAGGATGGTGCAGAGCTCTTTCACCTGCCTCCATTCTTGGTGCTCAACACCCCGAGGTCCGCACCGCTGCTGTCAGGCCATGTGTCACTTCGTACTGCTTAATGGCATTGCACTGCTGGGCCACATATCGCTGGGTCATGTGGAGGGGGAATTCCAGCGTGTCCACGTAAAACAATTGACTTTGATGGGAGGCCGAGCTTACGCTGCAACGCAGCCATTTTGGGATGAAGAAAGGTGCGAATGGCGGAAGTGCGAACCAGACCTCGAGCCTTCCCATCAGGCATTCCAGACCCGGGTAGCTTTAGAAATTTCTGGATGACAAGTTATGACATGTGTCAGCAAGGGATGTGCTTTAGCCCACCGATTTTAAGGCGCCACAATTTCAACCGTTATCGCACACCACCTTGCCTGGCACAAGGTTCTTACACCGCCAGCGCTGGTCTCGTTGCGGAGAAGCCGTCCACAGCCCTGACCTTGTGTGTTTGGTCTCCAAAACAATTCATTCAAACGTCTGGTTTTTTTTGGGCACAAGTATCCAACCAGAGACCTTGGGGGAAAGAACCGAGCCAAGCCTGAGAGCCACGTCATCACCAGAGACATACAGAATATAGGTTTTTAACAGTGCTTCAATGATTAAAAGAGCAACAACGATTTAAAATTTTAATAAAAACAAGTTAGGAAATTTTTGCAAAAATTTCATCAAGGAAAAGGGATGAACTCAAAAAAATTTGTCCAAAACAAAAAATTTCAAAAAAACGCAATTAAAATTAGGCTTTGGGAATGGTTTGGTTAAAGTTTTCTTTGCCCAAACCTAAAAGAAAAGGCTGGCTGCTAAAATGGCACTGTAAGGCTCAGGTCGCAAACCCTTTGGAAGGAGAATGGAAAGATGGGCCCCTGTGGTCGAGGTACTTCGACGTGGAGCTGAAGAAAAAGGGCTGATCCCTGATAAAGATTTCTGAAAGACATGGCACGGGGAAAACACTTGTAGTGGCGAAGGAGAGGCGGAGACAGAGGTGTGACATGGTTGGAAGCCCGCATCGTGTCCTCCATTTCAAACTAAGCATCGCTGCATGTGACTAGACATGTTGTGGGGATTAAACACCTAAGATTCTTCCTTTACTGATGCGTTACGGCAGAGCGGCATATGACATCGCGGAAAAAACAGAGACCTTTTCAACGGCGATAAGAGGACTGGGTTTCGCTGATCGTGGCTGCGAAAAATCTCACGGACTTCTGCGACCGCCCTCTCCCTTTTTAAAGCGGACCCGTACTAACACTCCCCCTACGCCCTCGCTTCCTCTCAGTTATGAAGCCTCGTCAAGTAAATTCGCTGAAAAGCCCCACGTGGATCGCATTTTTGTCATCATCATCATCAACACAGCTGTGATTCGTGTCCGATATTCTGCTTTCCGGGCTGAGAGCTCAACAACAGCACTGAAAAGGCTTGCGACCGCCTGGGATTTTGCTGATTGACCGGCTTCCTCTCTCCTCCTCTGATGCACAGTATTTAGGCGTCAGAGCAGACAAAATCATCCTCTTTGGCCTCTTGGTCTTTGGAAATGCCTTCTGACCCCAACCGCATATTGCCCACCCAAAGAGGTCTTCAGAAAATGGATTATCCACAGTGGTGGGTAAACAGTAGACATTTGGGCTGCCTTCGCTTCATTTGGAGGATGTTGATGATGCTGATGACGACATTTGTGGGCCGTGACTGGGAGGCGAGGAGGTAAGCCCGCTGGATGCAGGTTGCAAAACCACTGAAGAACAGATTGGCGACGCTGTTCGTTACTAAGATTCACAGGGCACTGACTCAGCGATGACAGGCCTGACGGTCCTGCAACCAACGATCCGCTGGCATGCGTGTTGTCGCCAGCACTGGATGGAGCACCTTCTCTCGTACCTCTACCACTGTCATACACCGCTCTTTGCTCACTTACCACCTGCATTTCGCTCCATGTTCAGAAAGATAAAAATTTAAGAAATTATGGAAGAGTTTTTGACAGTCTCTTATTAAAAGACGGCAAATCACAGCTATTCTTAAATCCCTCTAATTTCCTACAACCAACTAGGATTAGAAACTGAAATGTTTCTAGCGACTACCTGTGAAATGCGGTCTGGTGGAAGAACCGTAAGACAAAATCAAAAGTGTTCTTCCTTCAGTCCCAGGATTTACAACTGCCCATAGGACTAGGAATTGATAGTTTTTCAACAAACTATCATACAAGAGCGCTATCTCCGCCACACTAAGATTCAACGAGTGCAATAAAACTATTCAAAAGTTACACGGATGAGAAATTGCGTTTTTTGCAGCAATGACAAACGAGAACAGTTGCTAGAAAATTTTTCCATCAGAATTGTCGTACATCGTGGCTATTTGAAAAAAACTAGGGCCGCACCGTATGCAATACAGCTATTTAAAAGTTATACGGATAACAAACGGTGGTTTTTGCACCAATGAAATACACCAACAGTAACTACAAACATTTTTGTATTCAAATTTAAGTACAAAGGGGCTCTATGAACAAAACTGGGCCCACCAAAGTAAAAAAAAACACCTATTTTAAATAATACGTAATAAAAGGGGTTTTCACAAAATACACCTGCAATTTCTACAAATTCTGTATGGTAATAAGTACAAATGGTCTTCAACAAAACTGGCGCCCAAAGTGAAAAAAAAATTAAATGTTACGATATAAAGGTGGTTTTTGCACCTATGAAATACACCCTGAGTGACTAGAAGGTCTGTATCCTATTGTAAGTACAAAGTGGGGCTTTTAACAAAACTGGGGTGTGCCAAAAGTGAAAAACACTAAATTAAATTGTGTACTGATAATATAAGGGTTTGGTTTTTGCACCTAATAAATACAACAACAATTACTAGCAAATTTCTGTATGGTAAGATAAGTACAAGATGGGTCTTTCAGCAAAACTGGGCTGCGCCAAAGTGAAAAAAAAACTAATTTAATTGTGTATGGATAATAAAAGTTGGTTTTTGCACCTATAAAATATACCTGAGGTACTAAAAAGTTTTTGTATCCTATTGTAAGTACAAAGTGGTTTTTTGAACAAAACTGGGCTGCACAAAAGTAAAAAACCTAATTAAATTGTTTTGGATAATAAAAGTTGGGTTTTGCACCTATCAAATACACCTGCAGATTACAGAAAAAGTTCTGTATCCTAATATAAGTACAGGGTGCACAAAATAAAAAAGTACTATTTCACCAAAAACTGTTAATAAAAAGCCATTTCAATACAGATTCAAAGCAGTCTGGACTACACAATATATACTCTCCTTTCAAAAGCCTGTCTGCCTGTGTTTGCCCGCACCCCAACCACCCCTCCCCCCAGTGGCTGTACAGCGCTAGATGCTTCTTTCAAACTCTCAGCCTAACTAACTAAAAAATGAATTCTCTAATCTACCTATGTTCTAATGTTCACAGCTAAAAGCATAGTTGTCTCTGTGAACAAAGAGAACTGTGTCGCTGAGCTGTATTCATGAGAAAGCTGACAGATGTCCTGCTCTTATGAGACACAACAAACACTGAAAGCTGAAAAGGAAGGCTGTTCTATGTAAAACGAGGTCATGTGATTTTTTCAGCCAATCACAACCATACACATCACAGTAAGACGTCGCACACCCAGCTCACCCTGCTCTATTCTCTAAGTTTATTGCTGGCCGCCAAAAAGACAGGGAAATGCCGAAAATGGCGCGATAAATTTTAAATATTACGCAGATTCTCACCTAAATTATCGCGTGATCGGAAAATTTCGATCAACCTAAAAACCGGCCGATTTGAAAATTTGTCGATTATAATCGCTCAAAACTACCATGACCATTAAAGTCTATGGGAGAGGGAAAAACAGCTTCATTTTTACACCCAACAGGGTGAGAAAGCTGGAATTAACATCCACAACAGGAAACTGGAGACATGCTACATCTTAGGCAAGACAATTAGGCAACAAGAGTCACAAAAAAAGTCACACACCGCAAAGTGGTAACGTTGTACATACTCCTCACCCCCCTCTATCCTCGGAGCTGTTTGGCTGGCCGCCAAAATGACAGGAAACCCTGAAAATTGCGCAATAGTAATAGATTAAACTGTTTAAAATTGTCACCTAAACAATCACGTGATCGGAAATTTCCGATAAGCCTAAAAACCGTGCCGATTTCAACTTTTGCCGATAATATCGCTCATCCCTAATTAGTAAATGGAATTATTATGTCTGGTGGTATTATTTGGTTCTTGTATATTGTTGTTATTAGTGAAATTGGTCTTGGTATAATGGCTTGGTCAGTAACATAATGATGGTATTAGTCACTATATAGTGGGGACATGCAGTGATAATATGGCAGTATTTTTTGGCCCACTTATATGTATTGACTGGCAGAATACAGATAGCACTTCAATTAAACTGCACAGTGGAAACTCCACTTAAAACTAAACAATTGTGCAATAATATTTTTATTCTTGTTTTTTTCTCCCTGGGGAGGTGGCCCACACTTTGACTGTATGGAGCACTGAAATTTCTGATGGAGGTCCTGGTAGGTGTACCCAAGCTGAGGTTTTGTAGCAGGACCACTAAGCCTTTAGCTACATCCCTGACCAGGACCCCTATCTCTGACTATGGAGAATTCATCCAACCATGTGTGTTTTAGACACAGATGTGACTTAAAAGTTTAAGTGTGACTCTAGCACAGACCCAGTAAAGGAGAAAAAGAGTTACGGCATATGCCAAAAGAGCAGGTAGAGCAAAAAAAATCCAGAGAATTATAGTTCTTTCAATTTGGGGTTACTGGCAGTAGTTTTGATAATCATAGAAAGATTAGAATTATGGACTGACAACAACCCCTATCTAACACTGTATGGTTGGGAGCCTTAGAACAGAAATTGGTAAAGCAATAGTCTCCCTAGTAAATTAATAATAATAAACTACTCTAATAGTGGGATCAGTTGGCAATTTGAGGCAGTAATCTGTACCACTGGGTACAGTTTCCTACTTAAACTGGGCCTGTAGTACTCCAGTACTGGGTATTGCATTCTAGTAAGACTGTCACTGTCATTCTGACTATGTTTTTCAATTTTGTGAGAGTTAATGTAGGATGTCAGAGTCTAAAGCAAGGATGGTTGTTAGGGTAGTAGAGTGGGGTCAGAGTCCATAGAAGGGCCTGTATTTTAGTTTTCTGTGTAGTTGGGAGAGTGGAGTGTGATTCTATAGGATGTTCTTTCAGCATTTACACTAGAGCAGGGCTGGGCAATTAATTTCCCCATGGGGCCGCATGAGAAAGTGGAATGGTTTTAGAGGCTGGACTAATATAAAAAAAGACATAGGGTTAATGGGAAAAAAATCATTTTGGGGGTTTATTTTTGTGTACCCTCAGTAAGGCAGGTATATACAAATATCCCACAGTAAAGCAGGCATATAAAGCTCCCCTCAGTAAGGTAGGTGAATAAAGATCCCCTCAGTAAGGCAGGTATATAAATACATGTCCCCTCAGTCAGGCAAGTATATACAGCTTCCCTCAATAAGGCAGGTATATAGATATATGTCCCCTCAGACAAGTATATAGATTTATGTCCCCTCAGTCAGGCAGATATATAGATATAGGTCCCCTCAGGCAGGCAGGTATATAGTTATAGGTCCCTCAGGCAGGTATATAGATATAGGTCCCCTCAGGCAGGCAGGTATAGGTACCCTTAGGCAGAGATATAGATATAGGTCCCCTCAGGCAGGTATACAGATAGATATAGGTCCCCACAGGCAGTTATATAGATAAAGCTCCCCTCAGTCAGGCAGGTATATAGATATAGCTCCCCTCATGCAGGTATATAGATAAAGGTCCTCACAGGCAGGTATATAGATAGATATAGGCCCCCACAGGCAGGTATATAGATATAGGTCTCCACAGGCAGATATATAGATATAGGTCCCCGCAGGCAGGTATATTAATAGATATAGGCTTCCTCAGGCAGATATATAGATAGTTATAGGTCCCCACAGACAGGTATAAAAATAGATATAGGCCCCCTCAGGCAAGTATATAGATAGTTATAGGTCCCGACAGGCAGATGAAGTAATTATTCTGTTCAACAGAGGAGACGCAGCAGCACGATGAGCTCACTTTATCGTGTCGCTGCCCAATTTACAAATACCAGGGATATTAACAGTAGCGCTGATGTCCCGCCGCGGCCCCTTGTAGACCTGGGCACCGTATGTCAGTGGCTAGTGAGCCGAATGCGGCCCATGGGCCGTACAATGACCTGGTCTGCAGTAGAGTCCCCACGGAGGTCTAGTGGGTGTGGTCTACTCAACCAGCCTTTTTACTTCATGTCCTGAAGCCAAGGTAACCCACCAGAACATAATTAAGAGAAAGAGATATCTGATAGCATTGAGGTGGGAATTTCTACTTTTGGTGGCAGTACATGGGGAAGAGTGTGAGTACAAGACTTCCCCCATGGTCAGTCATTCACTAGATAACTTCAGATTAGCCCAACCGATCATTTTTGAAGCCCAGGAAGTAGATGAGGGCAAATTTTTCCCAAAATTTCGTTTCGTTCACTTCGCCGAATATTCGGCAAAAAAAATAACTTCGTTCCAAAATTACTTCGGCACAAATTCCTTTAAAAAAAACAGCTATTTCCAGGCTGCACAAAGCCTGCAGGGTGCTTAGAACTTGTGCCATGCTTAAATATGCAGAGGGGCTTGGTTTGGTCTTCATACAATTTTTGTGTTTTAGTATGACACGCACATGACTGCCGCCGCTCTTAGAATCGCTTCACTCTAAAATTTCCCCGGGCACTTAGGGGCAAAATTGACCAAAAACTGAAGGGGAATGTAGCCTGATAAAGTCTGCGGCGACAGCTGGAAAAAAACAACTGAGGGTCAGTGGCAAATCAGTGAAAGTGTGGAGGTGACGGCGGCAGCACACAGCATGAGGTCAGCGAGGGGCACAATGACATTGGGGGTGCAAAAACAAGTAGGGCCAAGAGTGGGGCCACAGGTGGACAATAAACACAGTGTAGGTACGGCAGCAGCCACAGCACAGCTGGGGCAGACGGGGCACTACACAGTGTGTGGTCACGGCAGCACCACAGCAGCAGCATGAGGTCAGCGTGGCACATGACAGGTTGTAGGTCCCCGCACAGCCACGCAGCACATGAGGTCAGACAGGGGCCCACAATGACATTGGAGGTGGCAAAAACGGGAAATAGGCCACAGAGTGGACAATGACACAGTGTGGGTCACGGCAGCACCCACAGCAGCAGCATGAGGTCAGACAGGCCCAAAATGACACAGTGGGGTAGGCACGGAGCACCACACACAATGGGGTAGACAGTGGCCAATGACAGTGTGTAGCAGGCAGCAGCCACAGCACAGCATGAGGTCAAGTGGCACAATGACACAGTGTGTAGGTCACGGCAGCAGCCCACAGCAGCAGCATGAGGTCAGACAGTGGCACAATGACATTTGGAGGTGGCAAAAAAGGAGTAGGCCACAGAGTTGGACAATGAAAGAGAGGTGGGAAGGTGGTGGCGGGGCGGAGAAAACGCATGAGGTCAGAGAGTGGCACAATGACACAGTGGGGAGGGTCACGGCAGCAGCCACACAGCAGCATGAGGTCAGACAGTGGCACAATGACAGAGTGTGGGGTGGGTGGCAATACCAGTCCCTGGTAAAGAGGTTGGGGGCAGATGGAGAAACTGTCAGCAGATGTGTGGCATCAGGTGGGTGGCTGCATCAGAATAGTGGCTGAGGCAGGTAGTTTGAACCCAGACTCTTTTCTCACAGTTTGGGTGAGGCGTCATGGCTGATGTAGTCTGAACCTAAGGCATTGGTGTGTGGAAATCCGGGCCCGACCCAAACCCCTAATTATTTGCCCAAGGTCAGTCGTTCCCAACATTTCCCGTGGACAAGCGGGTTCTCCTTGGGGTAGCGATGGCCCTGCCGCACTAAAACACCCGCTCTGATGCCACACTACTGGCGGGCAGGACAGTTTCCACTGCAAATGGGCAAGTTGCGGCCACACATCCAGTTTGGTCCCCAGTAGTCCAGCGGATCTTCTAATGGGGTGGCAGAGTGCTTTCCAAGTGGGCCCACCACCTATTGGTTCAGGGTCTGCTCCAGGTCCTGCTGCCTGCTGGCGACTGCCCTCCTCACTAGGCGGGTGAAGGAAGCTGCTCATCAGTGACTCCAGACTTAGGTTGCTGCTGATGGAGAGGGTTTACTGCTCCACCCCCCACCTTTCCCGGGCAGCCCGGCAGTAAGTACGTGACGCTGAAGAAACCCCCGGTCAGACCTGTCAGAGGAGGGACGATGCCGCACATGGGCAGCGGCCAACGGACTACGGAGGATTTCCCTTTTAGTATTTGAGTTTGCCCCTCCCTCTCAATAGCTGGGAAAAAGGCTCCCATTTTGGCCGGTAGCGAGGGCCCAAATTTAGGGTGGAGGCCAGAAGTCATCCCTCTGCCGGGGATGCTGACTATTCGGCTGTCACTACCAGGCAAATCAGCATGCTGCGGGCCATCTGCACAAGTGACTCCGAGGGGCTCCCTGCCTCCATCCCCACTGTATACTGCCACGGTGCTTGGGGTCATCTGCCTGTCTTCCTCATCTCCATCTTGCTCCTCCAGTGCTCCTGCTCCTCCTCTCTTGTCACTGGGTAAAAATCCACTCATTTCACCACACAATGCTTCTGCTCCAATGTCCTCCTCCTCCTCCTCCTCCTTTTTCAGTCCACCGGATCATGTGGCGCAAGATGTAGTCGCCACCTCTCCAGTCCCCTGCCCAGACAGATTTTTTCAGAATCTGTTCCAGGACATGAAGCAGTGGAATGACGTTATTCATCCGTAGCCCTGGTGAATGACAAATAACGTCGCCTCCTCAAAATGGCCTCAACAAACGGCAGGTGTCACGCATGAGCTGCCACGGGCTGACTTCAAGTTACCAGGGGAGTACTTCTGTCTGCCTGGATCATAAAAAAATCATTAATGGCCTTTCTCTGTTCATACAGTCAGTCCAACATATGCAGGCTGGAATTCCAAAACGGGTGGAAACATCGCTATCAGAGTGTGTTGGGGGAGGCCTTTTCTGCCGCTGCAACTCGAGGAGGGTGTTCCTGGCTTTGTACGAATGGATAAAGTGCATGCACAGTTTCTGGCCATTTTCAGAATGTTCTGAAGATCGCTGGAAGACTTCAGGAACCTTTTCACAACCAGATGAACACGTGCGCCATGCAGGGCGCAGGACCATCCCTCCTCGGTGCAGCAGGACACCATGTTCCCCATTGTCCGTCACCAGGGTTCCGATTTGCAGTTGGCGCGGAAAAAACCACACATCGATTTCTTGCTGCATGACGCGGAGCAGTATCTCCCCTGTGTGACTTTGTTTGCCGAGGCAAGCCAGGTGTAGAACTCCCGTGACACCGCTCTGCCCTAACATGTGGTATGATGGAGCAGTATTTTTTGGAGGCTGAGATGGTGGTGGAGGAGGAGGAGGCGGGCATTGGCGCAGGAGCCGCGTTTGACAACGTGGAGGAGAAAGCCCGGGATCTCCTGTCCAAGTTGTTGGTGTGCCTGGGCCGGAAGCACATTCACTCAGTGGTCCGTAAAGGAAATGTTTTGGCCCTGACCGTAGTTACAGCTCCAGACATCCGCGCTGCCTGCACTTGGAACAAACTGATAAGCTCAAGGACTGGCCACCTTCTGTTTACATATTTACGAAGTGCTGGTACTGCCTTTTTGGAAAAGAAATTACGGCTTGGAACTCTCCATCTCGGTCGGCACAAGCCATTAGTTCTCCCGAACAGTGCAGAGTCCACCATTTTTGGGAAAGGGAGGACTGCAGTACCAACAACTTGGACAGGAGCACGGTCAGCTGCTGCACCTTTGGATGGTCGGACGCATTGTGTTGTCTCTTTGCAATCCCCCTCACTGAACGATGCTGGCTGGCCCATGAGTAGCGAGGACAGGAGCATCTGGACCGGGAGATGATGTCAAAGAGAAACGGCTCCCTTTGCAGAGGTGGTGGAGCCTTGACTGGCTGCAATGGCATGCGTGCCCCCTGGGCGCTGCTGTGCTGCTGCTTGCTGTTGCGTGGTGGCAGGATGGACCACCACATCTGAGCCACGTTTCTCCCAGGCCACCGGATGGTGAAGCTGCATGTGTTGACGCAGGGCGTTTGGGGCCAACGTTAGCTCCTGGCCCGCTTTACTTTCTGCTTACAGATTCTAAATAACCCATATTCAGCTCCTCCGGTGTCTTAGCAAAGAACTGCACACACGCCGAGTATCAGATTTTACCGCCAACCCCTCGCATGAGGCTACTGCCACCGCTGCCTCGCTGAGCCCCTGTGCCGGCTACTTCTTGGAAACCCGCGAAGCGGGTTTTTTAACCCGTGGCCGCTTGGGTCCTACCTCACACTGTGCTTACCCTGTTGACTCACGGCCACACAACCCACTTGCTGGCTGCACCGCTGCCTGACGCGCAGCTGACGCATCTTCTCCTGACGATGATGAAGTCCTTGCCTCACCGGCTCCCAAGTGCGGTCGGCTTTCATCATCATCTATTTGTGTTTCATCGTCACTGCTTGTCCTATCACCGGTCTTGGTATGCAGAGGCTGACCCCTCACAACATGACCCCCCATGCCACTCTCAACATGTATACTTTGCCACCTACTGCAAAAAAGCAGGGGATATTGGCCCCATTTCTTCGCTGCCAAGTAGCTGCTGACTTTCCCCCCTCAATTGTTCATCCTTGCTATTTTTGTGGCGCTGAGCCCAGGAAACCCCATAGTAGATCTCTGGCTGAGGGGAACCGGATGGGACAGAGGCGGGTTGAGGACAGGTTAGGGCCGCTGACCCGCTCCCGGGCCATTTCCAACTAAGGGTTGTGTCTGATGTTCCCACCGACTCTTGGTGGGGTTGTCAGTGTCATCTGGGAGGAAGTGGATGACCTAGTCAAACCCAATCAAGAACCACTGGGTTGCTGAACAACACACGGCCGCTAGATGACAGCGGCAGTTGTGGCCTCAACCCAGTGACCCTGCTGCATCTTCCCTTGCTGTGCTGCGACCTGGGCCTGGAATGTTTGTGCCTCTGCCACTCGCAGGTGAAGAGCCTGCCACCTCTCTGTCTGACATACTATTTGTTCTAAAAGTACAGACACTGTTTGATGAGATTCTGTATATGATAATTTCACACCTGTATTTTATGCCAAATGAACCCAGTAACAAACTTTGGGAACCCTTGGATATAAATTGCGCTCCCAAATGGTCAGGAAAAATTGACTTGTATGTGCGTTTTAAAACTCTTGTATTTTACTGAATATAAAAACACATACAGGCTTTAATTAACCTTCGGATTGAATTATCTACAGAATTTTTCTGTGGTGGTGAAAAACCCAAAGTTTCTTTTTCTGAGTACAACTGCAGAAAAACGATTAATTAACCCCTGGATGTAAATTGCGCCAAAGAATTGAGCCACCAACAAACTATGCTTTTGTAAGCGTGTCACAATGCGGTGTTTTTTTACGCCACACAACAAGAGATAAAATTGTAATTAACCTTTGCTTGTGAATTATGCTACAGGAAAAATGTATATATTTTGGCGTTAAAAATTACGGTTTCTTGGGATCACCACAGCTGGAAAAACAACCCCTTAATTAACCCCTGGATGTAAATTGCGCCAAAGAATTGAGCCACCACAAACTAGTAGCTTTTTAGCGTGTTTTCAATTTCGGTGTTTTTTACGCCACACACAAGAGAAAATTGTATTAACCTTTGCCTGTGATTAGTACAGGAAAAATGTATAATTTGGCGTGAAATGACGATTTCTTGGATCACCACAGCTGAAAAAACGCTAATTAACCCCTGGTGTAATTGCGCCAACATTGAGCCCCCCACAAACTATGCTTTTTAAGGTACAATGGGGTTTTTTACGCTACACAACAAGAGATAAAATTGTAATTAACCTTCGCTTGTGAATTATGCTACAGAAAAATTTATATATTTTGGAGTTGAAAATGACGGTATCTTGGGGTCACCACAGCTGAAAAAAGCTTAATTAACCCTGGATGTAAATTGCGCCAAAAATTGAGCCCCACAAACTAGTAGCTTTGTAGCGTGTTACAAGACGGGGTTTTTTACGCCACACAAAAGAGATAAAATTGTAATTAACCTTTGCTTGGGAATTATGCTACAGGAAAAAAAGTATATATTTGGGATTGAAAATGACGGTTTCTTGGTATCACCACATCTGAATAACATCGCTTAATTATCCCCTGTTTTTAAATTTCGCCAATGTATTGAGCCACCACAAAATAGTAGCTTGTAGCGTGTTACAATGCGGTGTTTTTTTAGCCACACAAAAAGAGATAAAATTGTAATTAAACTTTGCTTGTGAATTATGCTACAGGAAAAATGTATATATTTTTTGGGGTTGAAAATTACAGTTTCTTGAGATCAAACCACAGCTGAAAAACAACGCTTAATTAACCCCCGGATGTAAATTGCCCAAAAAATTGAGCAACCACAAAATAGTAGCTTTGTAGCGTGTTACAATGCGGTGTTTTTTACGCCACACAATAAGAGATAAAATTGTAATTAACCTTTTTCTTTTGAATTATGCTACAGGAAAAATGTATATATTTTGGCGTTGAAAATGACGGTTTTTTGGGGATAACCACAGCTGAAAAACAACGCTTAATTAAACCCCCGGATGTAAATTGCGCCCAAAGACTTGAGCCACCACAAACTAGTAGCTTTGTAGCGTGTTACAATGCGGGGTTTTTTACGCCACACAACAAGAGATAAAATTGTAATTAACCTTTGCTTGTGAATTATGCTACAGGAAAAATGTATATATTTTGGCGTTGAAAATGACAGTTTCTTGGGATCACCACAGCTGAAAAACAACGCTTAATTAACCCCTGGATTTAAATTGCGCCAAACAATTGAGCCACCACAAACTAGTAGCTTTGTAGCATGTTACAATGGCGTATTTTTTACGCCACACAACAAGAGATAAAATTGTAAATAACCTTCGCTTGTGAATTATGCTACAGGAAAAACCGAACAGAATAGAACATGCAAGTGCCTTAACTGCACAATACTGCAAATGTTACTGCTGCTTGTGCTGGCACATGTGTACTCCTTTCCCAGGGCACATGTGCAGGTTCTTGAAGATTTAAAGGACCAGAGGATCATTTGCCCTCCAATGGCTGGCCACCTCCTGTTTCATAAGAAACTGCTCCCTGCAACCTGTGCCAGATTGTTTGTGATCTTGTGTTCCTGTTTGTGCTTCATATTTACTCTCTGTATTCCTGGTTCTGACTATAGGACTTCTGACTATGCTTATCTGCTGCCTGGACTCTGGTAATTACCATGGGAGGCTCCTTAGACTCTGTGTGGTCTGTGTCACCTCTCATGGTGACCCAGCGGATCGACATCAGCAACCATGACACTAGAATCATGTAAGAAGGAAGACTGGCTAAATTATTCGCAGAACTGATGTAGGAGTACAATATGGTATAATCTGCAATTGGTTAGTTTCTCATTCTGTTAATATTTAGAAAAACAGTCACTATCCCTTGAATCTGATGAGACTAATATGCACTAAAGTCAAAGAGTGGTTATTCTGGATGTAGAAAGAAAACCAATGTACAAGAGGTCTATAACTTGATGACATTGTGTTTAGGCCTTCACACTCTCACTACTAAGGAATAAGAGACTGAGTGAACTGTCACTACAATTTGCAATCTAGTCCTGGTGCGTCCCAGATCTGCCGGACGGGCAGGAAGCCCCAATCTTTGAAGTAATGCAGCAAGTAACTTTGTGTTCTGAGGTGGAAATTAAGTAATGCTGAACCCTGTACATACCATATCCCAAAAAATATTGAGACTCTGCACATTGACTTTCTGCCCCTGAAAGCCTGACACTGGAAGCACTTATTTATTTGAGCAGGTGCCTATAGCAGAATAAAAAATGACTCTATACTCCCAATCGTTTGTCCAGTTTGCTTGGTGTCGCATGGTTTAGTTGACATTGGATTTGTAGGCACTCATGTACCACAGTGCAGTTAAAGGGTCAATCTTACTGCAATAATTCCAATTAGGAGTTAATCTGGGGCAATGTGCTGCTGACGGTCAAGAGATTAGCTTTCGAAACCTATTGGCAATGGCCAAAGGGAAGATGTAGTATTTCAAGGCGGCCATTCAAGTGAATTTCTGTCCATGTAATATATAGATAGGTAGGGTTTACTAGTGCTCGTTGACCACCCTCTATAAAATCCATATGACCCATTTGGAAAAGGATTGTTCAGATTGCACATATTAAATCAGCCAGCAAACTTTTAATAAAGCAGAAAAAATTTCCAACAGAAGGCTTTTTTATGAATAATATGTGATTTGGGCATGCTTTTTGAGAACTGCAAATTTTACCTTTAATAAAGCATGTAGCTTTCAGTGCAATGAACTTTCTGACATTTACACGCATCATACTTTTTAATGGTTCCCTTTAATTGCACTGCTCATTATTTTGCCATCTTTGCCCTGATGCATCCCAAGGGTCTTGACAACACACATTGTGTCTTAATAATAATAATAAAAAAAATGCCATGATTGTGATAAATTGTTAGGGACTGTGAATAAACACTAGTTAAATTACAGTATCTAAAATAGCTAATAGGGGAACAATTTATGATGTGGAATTTAAAGGAATCCCTAATTGCACTTCAGTTTGCTATGAGGATGCTCCTTCTATAACATTAAAAGCTATTTTGTTTTGTGAGTTGGATACTTGCCAAGGTTTGAGAGCTAATTGGAATTAAAATAACATTTCTCACGGGCCATTCATTTGCTCAGGCTGAGTACAAATTACTATGCAAGGGAGGCTGAGGGTTCCTAATGATACAGGATAATGATGTTTTATTCAGATTTTAACGAGGTGTAATTATTCTGGTTGAGAGAGAAAAAGATTAAGAGGGTGCAACAATTACCAATTTTTACAACTGATTAAGCGCAAGCCATTACTTGTTCTTGGTCAAATAGGCATTATAATGACTATTACCATTTTCAGCTATTTTTAATGCAAATTACATTAGCATGTAAAGCCTTGCCAACTATGCCACATAAATGATGGGCACAAATGAGTCACTGCAATAAAAGAATTAAACATTATTTCAGTCGAAAGCCTTAGCAAGTGCTATATAGTAGTGGGTATTTATTTCCAAAATGTTCAGCAGATATAAGGTATTACTTGATTTGTATAATTATGTCAATCAGTGCACTTTAATGATGTATTCTATAGATAGTTATATGTGGATATAGATAATAGCACATTATTGCTACAATTATCTGGAATTGGAAAAAATATGAATGAAATGCTGAATGCAGCATAAATGTGGGACCGTAAATGTCATGACATTTTAAAGTTGAAGGTTTATCTGATATTAATACTTTGATTAAAGTGTTTGTCCATTGAACCAAAAGAAAAAAAATGATGAGCTGCAGCAGTTTAAATTATTTTCCTTATGATCTCTGTGCAAATATGTGCTTTTCCTGTGCTGTATGTAGCCTTCCTGCTCGGCAGTCGAGCAGCAGCATTTTCTGTTTGAAAGCTTCTCCCTTTTGCCTTGTAAAACTACAAGCCCCAGAACCATGTGCTGTACTTTGTCCATCTTCCTTCTGCCAAGCTCAGTCTCAGGGAGTAGTGAAGCATAGGTATCATTCGTCAAACTGTCAAGTGACAGACGCTTGTGATGGCATCTTTAGCAATGTTTTTGACTGCGGTCTTTACATGCGGTGTTGCTATTTCTATACCTTTTCTAAAAAGAGGTATGGCTCTTCTAAAAAGACCCCTAAAAAGTCCAGCAAAACCAGCGCCCTACATGTATTCATCACCCCGAAAACCCTCCAAACCATGTCCTGCTTGAGCCACATAGTAGCGGGCATAAACAAGGGGTTTCCCCATACACTCTTTGGGACAGCATTTTAGGGTTCACCCAAACCCGTTGGGTTTTTAAAATGAATCGTCTTTACATTTTTCCCATACTTAATTTAAAACTGGCAGTCCCTTTACTGTTTAAAATTTTAAAATTGGGTTTATAAAAAAAAAATGTTTGTTTGAAATAGGGGAAATAAAACCCGTCGTGTCAACACTCGGCAGGTGTGACAATCTCTTTGGGTTTTTTTAAACCCCCAAATCTAAACATTTTTAAAACTGTACATAACTGCCCCCACACCATTGGATGCTGTTTTAAAATGTTTTGGGGTACACAAAAAAGGTGAAAAAACCTTTAAATTTAAATATAAAGATACAGATGCTTCTTTCTCCGGGGGAAATTTTAATTAAATCCCAGAAGTTTTCAACATAAGGGGGCATTCCTAAAATAAATTTAAGTTTTTGGGAAACCGGGTTTGCAAATTTAAGGGTTTTGCGTGTCACTGGGAGAAATAGCCCCTTTCCTTAAATTTTCACAAAACCCCCCCATTTAAAAAACCCCTTCGCTCTTTGGGCTTCAAGTTGTCAATTCGCTCTTTAAAATTTGTTTTTATCGTTAAATTAAATGGGGGAAATTTTAATACCCCCTTCACATAATATTCCTTTAACCCCTCCCTTTCGTTTACCGATAAAAAATTTTCCTTCATAAGGTTAAAAAGGTATTCCATGTGGGGGGATCCCAAAATTTTCAGTTAGGCCAAACTTCCAAAAAGGTCCCGAAAAAATGAAACAGGTTTTTGCTAATTTGGGGGTATAATTTTGAAATATTAATTTTTTTGGGTAAATTTTTGAGGACATACTTCCCGGGCAGCTTTAAAAATGAAAACCCCCGACCTCCATTTTTATACGGGAACTCAACGATTTTTTCTGTTATCCAGCTGTTAAATTTTGGGGGGGGGGGGGGGTGGGGGGGGGCCTCCTCCCTTTAAACAAAAATAAAAAGGTTTTTCCCCCGTGATTTTGTTTTTTTTTCAAAAATTTTCTTCTATCCTATAGAAAATTTCCCAAAAGGCCAAAGTATTTTTTGAAATTTCCCCCCTTGTAAAAATGAGCCCCTCTATGGGTTCACCTTTCAAATCAAAAAATTTGTATAAGGGTTTTTTAAAATTTTGTTTGTTTGGGTAAATGATAAAAATTTATCTTTTGTAACTCTTTTCAAAAGCCTTTACTTAAAATTCCTTTATACTTTAAAAATCCTTCATCCTTAATTCCCCCACCGTTTTTTAAAAAATTTGGGTTTGTTTATGCTTAAAATTCATGTTTTTTTCTATAAATAATGTTTCCCAAAACCCTTAAAAGTTTTTTTTGGGTCACTTTCCCACAGGTCGGGAAAAACCAATCGTATTTGGTAATTGTGAATTTTTAACTTTTATACTGGCCCCACTGAAAAATAAAAATATCAAAAAGGGTGTTATTTTTGTGGTTTAAAGGGCCCCATTCCGATTTTAAAGTAGGGAATTAAGAGCCCCCCCAAAGGGCAGCTTTCCCCCGTTTTTGTAGCAAAAAAAAATTGTTTGGTATTTTTGGGGTGGGTTTTTACAAAGGGTCTTTTCATTGAAAATTATTCTTTAAATTTGGGCCAGGGCCCTTGTTTTGAATTTTTTGCGGAACCGGTGGCTTTTTCAAAAATCAACAAAGGCTTGGCCAACGTTTTTACCCTCTTGTTTTTTAAAACCGAAAAAACCAAAGGCAAAAAATTTTGATAGGAAAATTAAATTAAACGGTTAAAAGTCTTTTATACCATCTTTACCCTCTTAAAAATAGTAAAAACCCAATACAAACCAGATCACTTCCCATTGTGAATTAAATATCTAAAACACGCCCTTTGTTTCTTAAAAAAATTTTCTTGCTGACTTAACCCAACCGTATAAACCATTTTTGCTAAATTAGCCCTTTGACCGGCCCTTTTCCTCTTTTAAAATTCCCTTTCTTTTTAACAGTTTTAAATAGATTTAAATTTCCTTCCAAAAAAACCCCGGGTTTTTTTAAAGGAAAATTGAAAAACCCTGTTTTTCGAAAATATTTTCTCAGCTCCCGGGGCCCGTCATAATTGTATAGTAAAAGCAGTTGATAAAAATTTTCCCCTACCTGTAAAAACTCAAAAAAATTTGGCTTTGCATTTAAACCTTATTATTAACTGACTGAAGAGAAACGCATATGCAAAATCCTCTAAAAAAAAGTAGTCAAACAAGAAAAGACTTATCAGAACAAATTTTTAAAACAATTGGTCGACCCCAAAACAGTCATCGAAAGGGGTAAACATTGAAAAATGACAACCAATATAACCCTGGTCTTTTCCTTACCCTTTAATTTCCCGTCTTCAGGAGACCCTTTTTCCGTGACCCATCTCCCAAGTTACCAAGCCCTTTTTTGTGAAAGTTCCCCCAAACCCAGCTTAATTCTAAGAAGAAAATTTTGTTTGTTTTTATTCTTTTAACTTTTCATTCAAAAAAAACAATAAATTTGTTTTTACAAAAAAATTTTTTAATTTAAATTTAAATCAAAATGAAAAAAAATTTGTTTTTAAAATATATTGGAAATAAAAATTTCTGTAATTATTAAAATGGCTCACCCAGAAATGAAAAATAAAATACCCACAGCAACGGGAAAACCATTTTTAACCTAGGTAATTTTGTATTTACAAAACACCCCTTTTTTATAAGTTCAGAACTTTTTTTCTTTTTTTTTAATTTTTTCATCTATCTTTTTTTCTTTTTTAAAGCCCCGAATTTAAAAATTTGTCTTTTTATGGGGCACCCAAACCGCCCCCCGGAAATCCCTTTGCTGAAAATTTTTAAAAAAGGCCCAAAGACATATTACAAACGGGCCTTTTTTTGATTAAAGTAAGTTTTTTTTTTAAAATTTAACTTAAATTTTCAAGAAAAAAAATAAAAATAAAAAAGAAAAAATAAAAAATGCAAAAAATTTTTAAAATTTTTTTTTTATCTATTTGTTTCAATTTATATTTTTGCACTTTTTCGCGGGAAAAATTAATGTAAAAAAAGGAAGAAAATTTTTTAAACAAAAAAACCCGAACATCCGGGGAGTTAAAATTTTGGGGGCCCAAACAAAAATTTTTTCCTTTAAAAAACAAAAAAAAGGCCCCCAAAACCCCTAGATGGGCCCCTTAAAAAGAAAAAACCCCAAAAAAAACAAAAACAAAAAAAAAAAAAAAATTCCCCCCTAAAAAATATTCCCTTTGTGGTTTCCCCTTTTTAACATTTTTAAAATTTGATTCCCCATATTTAACTCTTTTTAATTTTTAAAAATTAGGCATTTTGTTTTGCTTTCGAGCGAAAATTTTTTTTTTACCCAAAACCCCTCCCCAAATCTCCGGAAAGGTTTTAATTTTTTTTAAAACCCCGGGGATTTTTTTATCTCAAACCAAAAACCCCCCAAAACCCCCCAAAATTTTTTTTTTGGGGAATTTCCCTTTTAAATTAAATTTTAAAACCCCAAATTGGTTTCCCAAAACTTTTGCCCCTGGTCGTTTTAAAGGACTAAAATCATTTTTAAAAAAATTTTTTTAATGGGGTTAGTTTTAAAAATTTTAATTAAATATAATTTATATTTTTAAAAAATTAATTTAAAAAATCTTCCTTGGGGGTTACAAAAGGTTTTGTACAACTTTCTAGAATAATAATATAAATCTGTGAACCTGAAATTACAACATCTAAATTTTGCTTTTTTACCCAAAAGTAAAAACAAAAATTTTTTTGCGCAGGAAATTTAAAAAATTATCCCACCACCCCAAGAAAACAAGACCATTAGTAAATACAGCAAAAACCTTGGGGATTTTTAAACAGCCAAAGGGTTTCGGGTAAGACCTACACCTTAATTCCAATTTTTTGTTTCGAGTGGAAATAATGCCCGGTCAGTCGAAAAGAAACAAAGGGGGAAAATTTTCTTTAAACCCACGGTAAAGCCCCCAACTCACGACGTTTGTGGAATTAAAACCCTAAAAAATCAAAGCTGGCCAAAAATTTACACACACCACAGGACTGTGAAGTGAAAAAAAAATTTCAACTCAATCGGGCTGCGGAAAGCCCCGCATGCCCAAAAAAGCCAAACAATATAGGGGTTTTTGGTCTTTAAAATGCAAAATCCCAGTTAAATGTAATTTCCCAGGTACAAAAAATTTTGTTATTTGGGTTTCCCGCAGAGTCTTAACAATTGCCAATGGCCAAAAGGAGACAATGGGGGAAGTTAATTAAATGGGGTGGAAAATTTTACGTATTTCCTTTTCCTTAAAATTTTTTTTGCAAAATATTTTTGAGTCGGTATCCCAAAAAAATTAATTCTAGTCTCCCTGATCAAACAAAAAATTCAGTTTAAAACCCACTCTAAAAATTTTGGTTTTTCCCCCAAATGCTATCAAAGCAGTTAAATTTATTGGAAACCATTCAGGGGGCCCCCTTTTCCAACAAAACATGGCCAAAATGGGTTGAAAAAAATTTTATCCCAAACCGCCCCCTTTAATAAATCAAGGTTAAAAACGAGCTATAAAAATGTTTGAAAAATCAAAGGGGCCCACTAGCCCCAGAAAACAGAGATAATCCCCCCGGGGCAAAATTAAAATTTGGATGTAAAACCCCAGAACAAAAAAATCTGCAAAACTCCCAGCACGTTGTGCAGCGGCTTTGGAAAGGCCCGAATCTTTGGGATAATTAAATTCATTTTACACCATTTTTTTTTCATAGAGAAAAAAATCCCTCAAAAATTTTTTAATGGGGTTAAATATTTTTAACACTTTGGGTTTTTGGTGAATCTGATAGGCTACATTCTTTTGTTCCCCTGTAATCTGAAACATAAGCCAAACGGGTTCTTTTACGTGACGAGTCTTGGGGGGCCCTTTGGAACCTTGTGATTTTTTCCCTTTAAAACCCTTAAGGGGGTCAACTTTAACCCCTTTGTTTTCTCGAAAAAGCTTTCCCGTGATGTTTTTTAATTTTTTGAAAATTTTTAATTTGCCTAGCCCTGCTTTTCGGGAAAAATTGAAAGGGAATGTTTAGCGGGTGATTGCCTAAAACGGGGAAATTACTAAAAACAGGAATAGGAAAGGGTATCCAAAGAGACGCCTAAAATCTAAAACAAAATGCCAATCTTTAAAAAAAAAAGGGGGCAGGGGTTTATGCCCTTTAAACCAATTATAACCCCAAAAATTTTGTCCCGGCCCTTGCCCCTTACCCCTTCATGCCCTGATAATAAAACCCGGATCTCCCCTGTTTCTGTTTTTTTTTCTCGTGCAAAAAAACAGTTTACCCCCACGCAAATTTTGTCTATACCGCCCCACCAAAAGTGAGTTTCAGTAAAAATTGCTGTTTTTAAAAATTTTAACTTAGATTTACCAAAAAAATTTCTGTATTACAGCCGGGGTGATTGGCGTTTTTTTACAACGGGTAAACATTCAACAGGAAAAAATTTGGGTTATATTTTTTGGGCACCCTATAAACCTTACTTTTGGAAAATCAAAAAAATATAAAAGGGAAATTTATGGGAAAATGTTATTTTCGGGTAAAAATTTTCGGGGGGAGGTCCTTTTGGGGTGTTTCACCAAAAAAATAATCTTTTCATGCCCACTTTTTTTTGGTAAAAGCTTGCCAAAAAGATGTTTGGTGAGGAAAAGTGAAGGAAACGAAAGCCAGCTGCCCTTTTTGTCTATTTTTTGTGCTCGGCAATGTTTTAGAGCCCCCACAACCCAAATAGCTCTTGTAATGCGTTTTCTGTAGACTGAAAACATTTTGGATCATTGTACCCGTTTTGGGTTTGCCCCCTGAGGGAAAGGGAAGACAAAAGTTTGTACGGGGCTTCCCTTTTAAACCCAAAAAGCCGTGTTAAACTGCATGACTTTGGGATATTTTTTGGGTTTACAGCAAAGCGGGTCCCCAAAGGGCCCAAAAGTATTTTTTTAAATTTTTTTTAAATGATTTTTAAATTTAAAAGGCGGAGACGGGGTCGCCACATACCAAACTATTTTTTAGCCACAACAAAAATACGGGGCAATCATCCGGGGAGTTTAGGGAAAACCCTGCACACACACTTTTTAAATTCTTTACATCTGAAAAATTTAAACGGGTTTTAAAATTTTTAAAAGCCCCAAAAATGCAGGAAATTTTGGGATTTCTACTTTATTGTTAAAAGGGGCTGTTTAAGAAAATTTTCAGGCAAATGATTAATCAAGGGGGTTTAAACTATTATTTGGGGACATTCCCTTTAATTAAAATTTGGGGTTCCCAAAAAGACTCGTTGAATTTCATAACCATGAAGCTCAGTAAATTCCCACAAGCTAAAGGGGTTTTTTCGGGATAAAAAGGGTTTACTTTCCACACTTTTTTAAAATACTAAACCCAAAACCCCAAAACATTTTGGGCCCCTTTACCAAACGTTTAATATTACGGTGAAAACTAATGAATCCTAGTGAAAAAAAAAGGTTTCACAGAGGGCCCCACGGGAAAAAAAAAACAGCATTTTTTTTTTAAAAATCAAAGAAAAAACATATTTCGACAAGATGTTGCATTTATCTTAAAACGGGCATGTAAAAATTTTACGGGAGATCTGTTAGAGATGAAAAAGGGAAAAATGTCTTAAAATATTTTAAGCCCCAAAAAGAAAAAAAATTGGGTGATCATGTGTTTGATCCTTTTTCGGCCCACCCCACCCTGGCTTCTTTTGGAAGGGAAAAAGAAACACATTTTAATTTTCCCTTCCAAAAAAAAAAAACTTTGCCCATTTTACCCCCGGGAAAATTATCATAAAAAAAAAAAAACGCTTCCTTCCCCCTCTCCGGGGGCCCATGTTTGTTTTCCCACACAAGAATATTTTTTTTTACAACATTTTTTTGAAAAGGCGGTGAAAAACAATGGGGGAAAAATTTTTTTTTGGATGGTCCAAGGGGTTAAAAATCAAACATAGCATTTGAGTTTAAAGGGTTGTTTTTATCAGGGTTTTGCCCCACTGTTATAATAAAAAATGACACAATAAACCCCACAAAAAACCACTTACAGTAAATTATATTTCACTTTTTTTCCCAAAAAAAATTTTTACCCAGGGGCTGGGGGACAAAGTACGTTTTGTTTGGGGGAAGAAATGATGGAATGAAATGCTGAAAAAAAAATTAAACCCTTTCCCAACCTTCTTCTTAAAAAATCATTTCCCTGCACCTCGGGATCCCGTGATCCCCCTTTATGTGGTAAAAACCCAATGCCATCAACCCATCACAAACGGGCAAAAAGGGGAAAGACAAAAAACCCTACTTTTAAAATTTTACAAAGTCTGTACCCATTTTCAAACAAACACAAAGAAAACCAAAAAAGGGCACCGTATTATTTTTTAAAATTTTTGGGTTTACTTTAAAAAAAAACTTTGAATTTTGCCCAAAAGTTAAGGTCTACCCTCCAAGAATTTTTTTTTTCCAGTCCTCCCAATGAAAAATACCAAAAAATTTAAATTTTTTCCACTTTGTTAAACCCGGGCCTGTAAATTCCCTTACAGACCCCTTTGGAAACCCACAGCAAAGGGAACAGCGACCCTCGACAGACCATGGTGTACGTAGAAAAGAGGTGGTTTTGGGAAAAAGGGGTATGGGATTAAATAAAATCTATAGATCGGCACTTTCCCAAAAATTTCCCAAGGGACCCCTTTTTGAAACCTTTCTTTAAAATCATCCGGAAATAAACAGGGGGCCTCGGGTTTCCCCGGCTTTTGCAGGGATAAAAGTAAAAGAAAAAACAATACATTGACTCCTTTTTTTGAAAAAAAGGGGCCCCCAAATTAAGGGGTTTAACACAAAAGTGTAAATTTCCTGCAAAAAGAAAAATTTCCTCCAAACTTTTTTTTAAAAAATTCCGGGGGGGAAAGTTTTGGCCCCCAAGATCAAAATTTACCTGTCCCAACATCGGGAATGATCCGATCAGCTTTTTTAAATTTATGCCTTTTTGCCCTACTTTTAAATTTCCCGGGAGTTAAATTTTCCATTGATGATGAAACAGCTAGTTTTTCGGAAGTAAAAAAAAAGGAAACACCACACAGTTAACAAAAAAAACCAAAAATTTTTATACTGTTTTTAAAAAACCGCCTATCCCAAACTTGAGCTGTATTTTCCTGCTGGACAAACTGCAAGAAGGTTCTGTATCATGATGCAAAAAAAATTTCTAGCCTTTTTTGTGCCCCGAGGGGGTTGAGGCAAAACCACCTTTATGTTTAAATTTGGGGGAAATTTAACCATTTAAATCCCTTTGATGGTACGTACATCACTGAGTTTGTACCAGCACCCCCAAAAACCCATATGGCTTTTAAAAGCCAAAACGGGAAAAAACAGTCCTAAAATTTAAAAAATAACCCACAAAATTTGCCAACACCAAGTTATTAATTTTGACCCCCTTAAAAAAATCGGTTTTTGATTACCCCCCAAAAAATTTCCCCTTCTGAAGCCCAGAAATCAATCATTGTAGAGCAACCGGGCCCAAAAAGTGAGAAACAAGGACGCGGGGCATTTTTAAAACCCAAACCTCTTCAAACCTTACCCAGAAGTTGTTTTTAACAAGGCCCCTTTTAGACGATTATACATCGCTCCCTTATGGCTTTTATTTGGTAAGAATGGACACAGGGCTACAGCACCCTTTTTTCCAATGTAATTTAGCGGCCTCCCTTTAAAAACTCGGGAAAAAGTTATTTTAATAAAAAAAATTTTATTACAAAAATGCCTCTAAAAATTTTTATCAAACAAACCCAAAAATTGGGTTTGGTTTTATCATGCGGCAAAAATTGTATGATGACCCTGTTTTGTTCTTTTCCTAACATAAAAGTTTTTTGGGAAGGTCCCCACAAACTTTTTTGAGGATGATTATTCCCCCGCAAGGAAAATTTTTGACTTTTTGTTGATGACCTTATGGACAAGGGCTTGTGAAAAACTAAATAAAAAAAACCCTTTTCCAAAATATTTCATAAACGGGAAAAAAAAGTTTTTTTTTTAAAATTGGGGTTTTACAAAACGTATTTTTTTTAAAGGGTTTAAAAAAAAGAAAAAAAAAATTTAAAAAACCCCAAGTAAAAGGTTTTTCTTTTTTAAGAATCCCCGTGAAAAATTGCGGGTTTTATAACATTAGCAAGACTTTTCCCCTTTGGCAAAAACACATTCTTTTTAAAGAACATTTGGGAAATTGCCACAAGAGAACCTTCGGCTACTTTTTAACCCGTTTTAAAGGGCCATACCCCCTGGGAAAAGCAAAAGGGTTTTAAAAACAGGGGTTCTTTCCCCCCAGTTTTTACCATTTGTTTAAAAAATTCCAAAAGAAAAAAGGCTCTCCATACGAAAACCAAACTAAAACGGGAACTTTTTAACTTTAAAATTCTTAACCCAAGAAAAGTTTTGTCTGGAAGACTTCAAACCAAATGCCCCCTTTTAAAAACACTGGTAAAAGGCGAACCCCTTCAGTCAAAAAAACTTTTTTTTGGCGTGATGCAATATTTGTTTTAACCTCACCCCATAGGGGACGACCCCGCTTTAAAATCCTAAAAGTCGATACCTCAAAAGGAAGCGACAAAAAAATTTACAAAAAAAATGGGCGAAAAAGTAAAAGGGCCCTTGAGATAAAAAACTAGCCAAAAAGAAAAAAAGACATTTAAAATAAATTTGGGGCCCATTTTTATAAAGCCCTACGGGGGATTTGCCATACCTTTAATTTAACCATCTTCGCAAACCCAAAAAAATGGAACACACGAGAAGAGGGGTATTTGGGGTTCCTAAAAAACAGCTAAAAAAACTAAAAAGAAGTTCCCGCACCTCAACACGACATAATAAAAAACCACTTTCAGCGTCAAAGGAAAATAAAAAATTCGTAAAATTTTTACACACTCGTCCCACCGGGGCCTGAGGATGTTAAAAAAAAAAACATACACTGATGTACTACAAAGAAAATTTGGGTTCTTACTAAAAAAAAAAGCGCAAAAAAGAAGTAACAAACTTTAAACATATTTAAAATCTTACATCCCTGGTCATAAACCCAGCTGTAAAATTTAAAATGTCTGGCGAAGATGACCCTGCCCCTCTGAAATTGAAAAGTCATATTAACCCCCACTTTAAATAAAAAAAACCTGAACTTTTGTTTAATTAAAAAAGGCCTTTTCCCAAATAACCCAAAAACCGGTTTTTTTTTTCTACATGGAATGAAAAACGGTTTTTTTTAAAAAAGGGAGCGGTATTCGGGAACTTAACATAGGGGAAAACTGGTGCGAAATACAATCAAAGAAATATTTTTACAGAAAAGTAAATAAACCTCAGGGAAGGGGAAATGCTTTTTATCCTGCCCTGGAAAAATTAAAAAACCATCCACTGTTGGGGAAATTTTTGACTACTAAAGGGGCTCTGGAAAATTTTAAAAATGGACATGAAAACCCCCTTCGAAAGCCTCATCCCTCTTTTTAAACATTTTTCACCACCCCCACCTAAAAAACAAAATTTGACAAAAAGCACCAAAACCCCCAAAAAGAAGGACTTTTCCATTTTTGTTTACAAACGGGGAATTTGGTTTAACACGGGTAAAAATACCTAAATTGCCCATTGTATAATTTTTCTGTAAAAAAAACCCAAAGAATAGATAAAGTGTCTCCCTTTAAAACCAAATATCACTTTTTGATGCTTTGAGGTTTCCCAATAAAGACAATTAAATTTGCAATAGTGGGGGTGTTATTTTTTTTTTAGAAAAATTTTTAAGAATGGGAATTTTTTAGAAAAATTTTAAAATATCCGGGGAAAACAAAATGTGGGTTTAAATTGGGGGAAAGGGGGAGGGGGGAAAGTAGGGCGGGATTCTAAGTGCTATTAAAACAACTCCTCTCGCACGGGTGTAAAGTCCACATCATCCTATTCAGACATTTTTCTTTACATCCCCACCACAGTCTCTACTCCGTAAAAACCGGGGGCCCCCCCAAAAACACCCCAAAACCCCTTTAAATGCTCTTTACGCTACATCCGGTTGTTAAATTTTGCCAATTTGTCCCTATATGGGTATGGGGGTTTCCCCGGGGCGGCCCAACAAAAATCCCTTTTTCCCGGTAGGGAAAGGAACAACAAAGTAAAAGGTAGCGGGGGAATTTTTTGGAAATTTGTCGGGGGCTCTGCCACTATTTAAATCTGTGAGGGGCTTTCTTTTTAAACATGAAAGGGAGTAGCATCGGGGGTCGCCCCTAGGTACAGTCATGTTAGTAGCGTGGTTACCATCGGGGGTCCCATAGCATATGTCGCTAGGTACAGCGATGTGGTTTTCTGGGTTGATTGAGGGAGTAGCATGAGGGTCCCATAACACTCGCTCCTATGCACTGCTATGTTAGTATCATAGTTCGCATCGAGGGGCCCATAACAGACGCCTCTATGTATAGTCATATTAGTATCCTTGCAAAATGCAGAAAAAGCAATTGGGAGGGAGTGGGGGAATGGTGGTGTTGGAATGTGGGGGAGGGGGCTGTTTGGTTTGATGGGCTTGGTGACAAAACATATCGTCGCTGTTTCATGGGGGCGGAAGTGGGCGTGAAAAACACCCACTTTGCCGGAAGTGGCTGAGGATATGAAAAGGGGTGGGAAAATTATCAATCCCTCCGGAAGTAGGAGGTTTCATTGGGGCGGAAATAGGTGTTGAAAAATCATCACTTCCTCCGGAAGTGGGATGTTTGATGGGCGTGAAAAGGGGTGGGAGGTAACGCCCAGTGGGTGGGGTCATCAACTGGAAAAGGGGCGGGGCACCTGTCACTTGACAGTTTGACGAATGATACCTATGCTTCACTACTTCAGGGCATACCCTCTATATCCTTCCTTGTGTTTAAAGGGGTGTGGCTTCAAAGGCTGCACTGAAAAAGTCCTTGCACAATTATTTTTTTCGGAGGGTAAGGGGGAAGAAATTGCTTTTACAGAATTCATCAAATATAATAAGTGACACCTGACCTTTATTTTGCAGGTTAATATAATTATGGTGAAATCAAATGAATATAGTTTATGCTATGTTTTATCACTGTTAAAAAATACAAAAAAATAGTGTTGACATTTTCTTAGACTTTTAACTTTTTTATTTTTCCTCTGTTATAGTTGTGTGATGATTCAATTTTCTCAGGATGAGGTCTATTTTTTATTGCTGCAAATTTGGACTTCATTTTATTTCTTGGAGACAGTATGAGCAAAAATAGACATTTCTGTGATTTTTTTTAATATTGTTCACCATGCAGGATAATTAACATGATGTTGTATTATATTGGACATTAACGGGTGGTGCAATACAAATTTTTTTTTTATTTATAAGAGATGTTAAAGGGTGGTTTGAATTTTTAGAAATGTTTTTTATTTTTTAACCTTGTTGAATTCTTTTTCACAGTAATATTTAGGGCCAAATGTTTGTTACCTATAGAAACCAATCAGAGCGCTCCTTTCATTTCATAGGGCATGTCTCCACGGCAAGGGTTTGCGGCCAGTTTTTCAGACAGTTTGCGGTTTTGCAGACCGTCTGAAAAACCGTCCGCAAACAAGCACAATGGGGCTCTTAGAAAACTGTGCAGCAGTCCCCACTGCAAGGTTTTTCCGCCCGCGGGCCGCCCAATGGACCGGTATTTGTCCATTGCCGTGTAAACGGGCCCTTATAGTGCCCTGGAGAAATGAAAGGGGCGCTATACAGTTTTTATACGTGTGGCCCTTAGTTACTTAAACATGTGATCGCTTGATTACTTGCACTATATAGTGCAATGTTGTTATAGTGCAGCATATAGTGATTTCATTAATTTCCCTGACTGTGGCCACTGGTAATCAACAGCTGACACTGCCGTGTGTAGAGCAATTGTGAGCCCGTTCCATATTCTATTAGTGGTCGCAGGATCCAAAGCACATCCTGGTGCACTAAGGGATTAACTCGTTACAGACAGTCAAATTAATTGTGACAAACTCATATAAGCAAATGTTGCTAGTCTAAGCTGTTTTCTATAGACATAACATGGCATACTGCCCTATTTGTGACTTAGCAAATGTTCTAATCTTCCTAATCATCAATATATCATTTATCCACATAAAGAGCAATGGTCTGAAATGCAAATCCTCATTTGTGGTATCTTTGTTGAAGTACTGCTGTGGTCTTGTATATGTGGTGAAGATAATCCAACATTAACAGGAAAGAGTGGCTAAGCGCTCCTAATAATACCAGAAGACGAATTCTTCAATTCCACATCATTTTGCATAGATATTAACTTGATGCCAACTGCTCATTGACTATAACCTTCCAGGCAGTCGACATCTAATTCAGCATGGATATTCTGGAATGTCCATGCAGAGTGAACAGCTGCAGATTAATTGTGCAGCTACGGGAATGAAGAGTCAGTTGTGAGCCTTAGCTGGGCTCTCCACTGAAAAGGCAGGGATGGTTTATTACCGTCTCCGTTTTCTTGATCATTGTATATAGAGCTCTCAATGACCACTTCATGTAAAGGATAGCAGGAAGCCTCTCGGCCGCCAGGACTCGGTGAGTCCATGTATATACAGCTCTGAAGTGACTTCATGGGGTGTATTTCCCATGTATTTACCTAAGTAATTTATCCACCCCAGTTATAGGGGAAATCAGCGAAAACAAAAAAAAAAGTTATGCAAAAATGTCCCACAAAGGTTTCTTTCTGATCTTATGGTGGTACAACATGTGAAATAAAATAATTAAAAAAAATAAAATTGCATTACAAACCAGTAACAGTCCAAACCGATAAACCAAACAGTCCAAACCGATAAATTGATTAATGGAAAAAAAAAAGTATAACAGCATGCAAAGTGCCTCCTTTTGTATCCATTTGCACAGATTTGTTCATACAATTATGGAACTGATAATTGTAGAAAAAAATACTGAAGTTTAAGATGCATATATTTGCCCCATCCTTGATGACCCTCAAACTTTATACCACCTATAGATAAACTACCATGCTAGAAATTTATCACAATTACAAAATTTATTTTAGTGCCACCTTTGCATCAAGGCAAAAAGAATTAGTAGAATAATCAAACTCAAAAAAGCATTATAGCGTTCAAACCTGTGTGCATTAAAGAAAAGGAAAATGTGCCTGGCTAGAAAGGGGAGTAAACAGCCCTGTCAGGAAATGGTTATTCAATGTGGCACAGCTTAAGTTCCAAATATTGAACACTTACCACAATCACAATCATGTTGGACTTATTGTTTAGGATCTTTGGTTCTTAGAGAATTATATAGGTATTGTGATTTTTTTCATAAATATGTAAGCCCTTCATTACATATATACAGTGTTCCCCTTTTACTCCAATCCTATATCTCATAGATTACATGTTGCATGGTTCACTCTGTAGAGCCACCTTAATGGAGACTATAGCATTTGTAGTATTTACATATACAGTATACTCACATGACGCTTTTTTCTTCTTCCCTCTCCATTTTTCTACATGCATTGATAAAAGTTCCATATAGTTTTTGTTATATAACATGTGCCAGCTTACTCTGAGAGTAAGTCTGAGTCCTTGCTATGGCATTACACAATCACAGAAAGACTAAGCCGCATTACATACATCAGACATGTAGACGTCTGTTCTCTTATTACAATTGGTATATTTTCTTGCCTTTCTAAGCATCCTAATGTAACACAACCTTACTTACAATGATACTCAATTACTTTAAGCTTTCTTTTTCACTCCTTACTTACCACAATATTATACAATGTTTCCTAATTACCATACTTAATTACTATGAACCTAAAAATTGTCTATCTTTACTAATAAGTATAAACCTATTTACTATAACAGTGCACCAGCTTTTGTTTTCCGGATTTTGCTTTATTATTTTATAGACTTGCTATTACTTTAGCAATTCATTAACTATTTTAAATTGCTTCCAATACGCTTACATACTGACATGCATAGCACTCACATGCATTACTTCTACCCAATTAGCATCACTGCTGAATGAGCAAGTGTAAGGTAACTGATAGGTGCGTGTAGCATGTTTATTTATTGACCCTGAGAACATGTCTCATTCAAGTTATTCCTCAAACAGGCCCTCTGCACACAGCCACATGGTATGGCACATATTGTTCCTGGTATCTATTATAAAATGTTAAGTGATTTTTTTTTTTTTATCATATCCCTTCCACTCCTATTTTGTGCTTCCATTTAAGAACACTATTTCTGCTTTTGTTATGTATGTACCCAAGTAATTTACTTTCGCTCTAATCATGTATGTGGTTTTTGCTCTAGTCATATCTCTGTAGATAATGTTATTAACTCATATACTAATGACATGGCAGTTTATCTAGCTAATGCAGTTATTATTTTATTGTTACACAGATAATCCATTTGTTATTTTTGAGGAACTAATCATATTTATCATTAAAGGGGTTATCCCATCTAACAAACTTGGATATTAAGTCAGCCCATAGCTTGCTGCAAGCCGGTCTCAGAGAAGGGGAGAACTGTGCAAATAAGGTCATTTACCCATTCTCTGAGGTCATCTCGGAGTGAGATATAAGCTTGCCTCAGATCGAAACTTGTGAGAAGTGAAAACCCCCATTAATTCGTAGATAAGACTAGAAAATTTATGTACACTAGGGATATTTGGCTTTTCGTAGAAATTTCAGGATGAACATAAAATTTCTTGATAATCGTTTTAAATGAACTAAATGAGACCATCTCTTAACTTTAGAAAGCATATGTCCATAGAAAACAAATGTGGATACATAAAATGAGAAGCAAGCAATAAATAACACAAAGAAAGTATTTAAGCTAAAGAGAAAGACAGTGAAAAAAAACAGAGGCAGCAAAACTGGAGACAAAGAGACTAAATAAACCTTAAAATATTCATCAACTATATGGATAGTAAAAACACTAAAACTGAAAAATATTGGCCCTTTGAAATGTTATGAGGGAGGAATTGTAGAGAGTGATGAGGAGACATTCTCAAGCATAGATAGTCTATTGGGAAAGGTCAATGTGGAGCTAAAATGTCCACTTTTACAATATTAACCAAGTGGCAAATTTAGTAACAATGTTTTGACTTAGCCTGTAAATATAATTTGATGCTTTACATCGATGGAGAAAAAGCTTCACTATGTTTAATTACTTAACTTCCTTATATTTAATTTAACTGTTTTTCAGTACAGTTTTTAGTACAGTTGAATTCTTTTATATAGTGACGACAAATATTCCTCAATCAGTACCCTTTTAATATGAGACTGCAAGGAAATTCAAACATTGCTATTAGGTTGACATTGTTACTAGAGATGGGCAAATCGTTTCTAACGAAGTGGAATTCGATTAGAATTTCAGGAAAACTTCGATTCTGAACGAAGTCGAAGTTTGGGGTGATTCGCGGGAACGAAGCATGTTTTTAATTGATAAAATGGCTGCCACCACATGGCGTTACATAGGGCAAAGAACTCTGGGAGGAAGAAAGGAGTAGCCTACATGACATGGGCAGACATGAAGCCAATCAGAGACCGGCGGGATTCTGTGACGTCACCACACTATACAAGTCCGGAAGCGATGCTGGCTTTTCTCATTCCTCTCTCTGTGCCATGTTTGCAGCTGCTGCAGCTCCTGTAGCTGAGATCTCACACTAAAGAAATAACTTTTATACAGCGATTTTTGGGGGGGTGTCACAGCTTTTCTCACAGACTGCTTCTCTTACATTCTAATTTTGATTTTTATGGGTTATTGGAATTGAGCGTCTAATTGTGCGTCTAATTCAGCTGCATATACATTTTAATGCTATCTGCTCAGTTCTGGAACACATTGAATATCCAAAGGCTAGCTAAGCCTGTTTTTGCTGTTGCATTCAGTCAAAGAAACAGCGTTTTTTCAATCCAAATACCACCTAATTTTTGGCTGCTCATTTCTTTTGCGCAATTTATATCAAAGGGTTAAATAAACGTCTTTGTGCTATTGTAGTCAGTAAAAGAAAGGGTTTTTTTAAACGCCAAAGAAGAAATTTTGCCTGTAGCATAAATTATATCCGAAGGTTAATAAAGTGTTTTTCTGCTGTTGTAGTCAGTAAAATACACATCATTTTAACACACAACATAGCTGTTAATTTTTGGCAGCTCATTTCTTTTGCACAGTTTATATCCAAGGGTTAATAAAGGGTTTTTCTGCTGTTGTAGTCAATAAAAGAAACTGTGTTTTTCAACGCCAAAGAAGAAATTTTGCATGTAGCATAATTCATATCTGAAGGTTAATTAAGTGTTTTTCTGCTGTTGTAGTCAGTAAAATACATGTCGTCTTAACACGCCACATAGCTGTTAATTTTTGGCAGCTCATTTCTTTTGTGCAGTTTATATCCAAGGGTTAATTAAGCATTTTTCTGCTGTTTTAGTCAGTAAAAGAAACTGTGTTTTTCAACGCCAAAGAAGAAATTTTGACTGTAGAATAATTCATATCCGAAGGTTAATTAAGTGTTTTTCAGCTGTTGCAGTCAGTAAAATACATGTTGTTTTAACACGACACATAGCTGTTAATTTTTGGCAGCTCATTTCTTTTGCGCAGTTTATATTCAAGGGTTAATTAAGCATTTTTCTGCTGTTGTAGTCAGTAAAAGAAACTGTGTTTTTCCAATAATAGGTTTTTATTAAAGCATTTTCCAAAATTTTTTAAACATTACAAAACAAAGAAGAACATTTGCAAATGGGTGCAAAGGAAGTACAGTCTAAAAATTAAAACATTGGAGGTGTACATCAAAAAAGGGAGTAGGACATAAACTTTCCTAAGCAAAAAACTTATGACCGGACTAGTATGGTCCTAAACCAACAGGAAATGTAGACAATGCAATAGTAGAGACCCGGACACCAGGTCCCAATGGGTCAGTAACGCCCTGTGTCAGTATAGGCGAATAACAAAAGACAAACAAGAAAAAAGAGGTAGCAAAGAAAGGGGAAGGGGGGGAACGGTATGCACGTAGCCGGGTGCACAGGCAACACAGGAGAGAAGGAGTCCAGGAATCCTATTGTGGAAGAATAAGCAAAGGCGTCAAACACCAAGGGTCTAAGCAGGTGGAGGGTACTAACAACCTCCTAAGCCCTGAAATTCCGGACTGCTTGGTAAATAAGCAAGGAGCCCATGTCCGAGAGACTTGTATTGCATCCTCGGGGGTATGTGCAATCAATTCCTCCATACGATAGGTGGATGCGACTTCGCTCACCCATTCCATTATGGAAGGAGAGACGGTTTGCCGCCAGTGGCGCGGGATCACCGTCTTCGCAGCTTGTAGGAGGTGTCTTGTCAAAGACTTCTTGTAGGAGGACTGTGAGTGGCCAAACATAAACAGGAGAGTGGCCTCTGGGGAGTCTGGAATAAGTGTCCCAGTACAGTCCCTGATGGCCCGGAGGACCGTCTCCCAGAAGCCCCGCAGATCCTGACAACCCCACCAAATATGACTCATAGTACCAATCTCCCGAAGGCACCTCCAGCACGTATCAGGCACGCTCGGGTACCATTTGTGGAGTACAGCCGGTACCCTATACCATCTGGAGAGCACCTTAAAACTCGTCTCTTGGGCCCTACAAGCTATTACCGCCTTGTGAGTAAGAAAGAAACACTTCCTCCATTGCTCAGCAGAGAAAGTTTTCTGGAGTTCCTTTTCCCACGCTGCGCAGTAATGAGGGAGTGTTTGAAAACCAGGCAGTAAAAGCCATTGGTAAAGCAGGGAAATCAGATGTCGCGGCAGCGCAGAAGCGACACACAGCTTCTCAAAGGGAGTAAGGGGTCTGCATATATCTCGTTTCGAGATGGTGGAATTAAAAAAGTGCCGGAGTTGCAAATATTCAAAATGATGCCTACGAGATGCTAAGTGGCCTTGTAATATATCCTCCAATGGAAGTAATGATCCCTGTCTGTGGATGTGCACAGCCAAAATAGGATGAGACCTAGAACTCCCCAGGAAAGAGCTACTAGAGCGACCTGGGGGGAAGGAGGGGTTATCTGAGATGGGTAATAAAGGGCCGTTCAGGTCCAGCAGGGACTCTGAAGGTTTGGATTTCTGCAAGATAGTGAATGTGTGCATGGCACTGAAGGATAAGGTTAAGGGATCGGTTTGAGGGAGATTGAAGGACCAAGGGAGGGAAATCATAGACTTCGGACAAAGGGCCTGCGCAATAAGGACCCACAGCTTGGCCCGAGGGCTATGTATCAAATCCAGAAATCTCGCATTAGCAGCTGCCAAATAGTAAAGCTTACAATCGGGCAGACCTATTCCACCCTCCCGTTTAGGCCGGGACAGCAGCTCCGCTCTAATTCTCGGACGGCGGGAATGCCATATAAATTCTGAGATGCACTGCTTGAGTCGGGCCCAAAAGGAAGAGGGTAGGATGATCGGGATAGTCTGGAATAGATATAATAGCTTTGGAAGAATCGTCATCTTAATGACATTCATTCTCCCAAACCACGAGAAGTCCTTCCGATTCCAGCCCCCCAACAATCGGATAATCTGGGCAAGTAAGGGCGAAAAATTGGAGGTATATAGCTGAGATAAATCCGCAGGAATTTTGGTTCCCAGGTAAGAGATTTCCTTCCCAGGCCATGAAAAGGGGAAGTTCGATTTGATGTTTGCGACAAGGCTAGGGGGAAGGGAAATATTCAAGGCTTCAGATTTAGAAAAGTTAATTTTATAGTTAGACCATGAGCTAAAACGGGCCAATTCCGCCATCAGGGAGGGGAGAGATATAAAGGGGTCCGACAGATAAATCAGCAAGTCATCAGCAAAAGCCGAACACTTGAACTCCTGCGTGCCAATCCGAACTCCCCTAATGTCCGGATTGGTCCGAATAGCGGCCAACAAATGTTCCATGATCAAGACATATAACAATGGGGACAGAGGGCATCCCTGCCTAGTGCCATTGCGAATATCAAAGGCAGCAGACAAGGCGCCATTAATCTTCACCCTAGCCGAAGGATTTTGATATAGTGCTAGAATCCGGGAAGTGAAAAGGGGTCCTAAGCCTATGTGTCGGAGAGTGTCCGACAGGGAGTCCCAAGAGATCCTGTCAAATGCTTTTTCAGCATCCAATGACAGGATCATCAAGGGTTCCCGCTTCAACTGAGCGAAGTGGATGATGTCCAGAGTCTTTAGGGTGTTATCCCTCGCCTCCCTACCCGGGACGAAGCCCACCTGATCTGGATGAATCAGAGCAGGCAAGTGGGGGCCAAGACGATTGGCAAGGAGCTTAGCATAGATTTTAAGATCTACATTGAGGAGAGAAATAGGCCTATAGCTCCCACACGCCTGCGGGTCTTTCCCCGCTTTGGGTAAGACTGTAATATGAGCAAGGGAGGATCCTGCAGGGAAGGGAGAAGAAGAGGAAACAGTGTTGAACGCCTCTAGAAGAATGGGGGATAAAGCTGGGAGCAAAGTTTTAAAAAATTTACTGGTGAAACCATCTGGGCCGGGGCTCTTCCCCCCAGGGAGTTCCTTAACAACGGCGTCCAATTCCTCTCCCGAGAACGGCTCCTCTAGAAGTTGTACCTCCTCGGCCGAAAGAGCGGAAAATGGGGAGGGAGGCTTCAAGTTCAAAGGAGAGGAAGGAGGCGGGCCCGCAGGGAGGTTGTATAAATTAGAGTAGTAGGAGTGGAATTCCTTGGCGATCAGATCAGTGGTATAGACCAGATTCCCCGTGCTAGTTTTAATACTTGGGATAAAGGATTGTGCAACTCTATCCCTAGTAGCTCGCGCTAAAAGGTGACCACTCTTGTTTCCAAACTCATAAAACCTACTACGGCAGACCTGCAGGAGTTTACTCCAGGAGACCTCAAAAAGTCTACGAACCTCCAGTCTGGCCATGAGAAGATCCTGTAGCACACCCCCAGATAGGGCTTGTTTATGCAAAAGTTCCAGGGAGGCTACCCTTTGCAAAGCCCTTGCGATGGCGGCCGAACGTGCTTTCTTGAGGCGACTACCATGTTTAATGAGCACACCTCGCAAAACACATTTCAGGGCTTCCCATTTAAATATTGGAGACGTGTGATCTCTCGCATGGTCAGAAACAAAGTGCTCAGTAGTTTCCTGAAGCTCAGCGAGGCAAACGGAGTCCAACAATAGAGTTTCATTAAGCCTCCAAGATCTAGCCTGAAGGGAGAGAAATGGGAGACGAAGGGTAACATAGACTGGCGCATGGTCTGACCAGAGCACGTTCCCTATAGTGGAAGAGCACAACCAGGGGAGGGCACCATGTTGAAGAAGTATATAGTCGATACGACTATACGTATTGTGGGGAGAGGAATAAAAACTGTAATCCCTATCCGAGGGATGTTGAAGCCGCCAACCGTCCAAGAGCTGAAATTGAAACAGGGCTTTCTTAACTTTTTTGATAGCCGAGTACGAGATAGTGGAACGCCCGGTGGAGTTATCCATAGTCGGGTCAAGAGTGAGGTTAAAGTCCCCACAAAAGAGGACTGTTCCCTGAGCATGGGAGTTCAGTTTATCTAGTACCTCTAACAGAAAAGCCGTTTGCCCGTGATTAGGAGCATATACATTTACAACTGTGAAAACATGGCCAGCGATGTTTAAGATCAGGATCAGGTATCTGGCTTCAACATCAGGAATGCAACCAATCACGGAGTGAGAAAGGGACTTATGGACAGCGATCGCAACCCCCCGTGACTTAGAGTAGGGGCAGTTGGCAAAATGCCAATGGGGGAAATATCTGTCTTTAATTATAGGGGCATGGTCTACTTTAAAGTGTGTCTCCTGAAAACACACAACCTGGACCTTTTGACGATGGAAATGGTAGAGGATTTGCGCCCGCTTCTGAGGTATGTTCAGACCCTTGGCATTAAAGGACGCTACTTTGAGGTCCCCCATTCAATCAGCGGGGGGGCAAGAGAATGCCTTGTGCCCACCTCTTGCGCCCAGCTACAACAGGGACAGGGAAGCAGATGAGGGAGGGAGCAGAAAAAGAAAGAAACAACAAAGAACAGCAGGGGAAAAGAAAAAAATGTTGTGCCCCTGCAAAATCTACTATAAGGACTCCTAGACATATAGGAAAGCCCAAGAGCCAGACAGCGGCCGCAAGGGATTCCTAGCCCTACTTGGGGGAAAAGGAAAACAGGCATAAGGAGAAGTAACTCCCGGACAATGTTGACCGGTGTATATGCATGAGCATCCTAAATATTAACTGAATGAGACATAGAAATACGTCAGAAATAAACATAATATGAACATTAGTAGTGTCTCATGGGGAAAACAATCACATGTATGCAATGACCCTCGGGCATGAGAACTAAGGGGGATTAACAGGTGCAGACCCCGAGACTAAATATGTTTTCACCGAGCGTGAGCCCTTAGAACGGGGCTTTCGTGACGGAAGTCCCGGATCATCCCCCCGTGAGTTCTGGACTGGGACCGAGGGACCTCCTCCCTTTCCCCTGGGAAAAGCGATACAGGGCCACTCCGGCAAGGAAATATTTGGAATCTGAAACTCCTGTAGAAACGTTGGAACATCTTCGGGAGAGCGCAGGGTATAAGTGCGGTCATCCTTTCGTACAATAAGCGCGAAAGGGAAGCCCCACCTGTAGGGTATATTTCTTTCACCTAGCACAGAAAGAATTGGTTTGAGCAGAGCCCTTTGCGTCAAGGTATGGCGCGAAAGGTCCGGAAACAATTGTATGGGTTGATCAAGGTAGGTCAAAGACCGCTGCCTACGGGCTTTTCGCATGATTTCTTCTTTAAGCAAATAATAATGTATGCGGCAAATAACACCCCGTGGGTGATGAACATCTTTGCTAGGTGGGCGCAATGCTCTATGAACTCTATCCAGTTCAATAAACGTAGTGGGTGCTCGGCCAAGGATATCATTAAAGATGTTGGAGACAGTTGAGTACAACTCAGAAGGAGGGATGGACTCCGGGAGACCCCTGATCCTGACATTATTTCTCCTCCCTCTATTCTCGACATCGTCCAGATGTTGCTGGAGGGCAAATAAATGTGAGGATTGTTGTTGTACCGTTCCCTGCAGTTCCCGCAAGGAGGCTGAGGAGGAGTCATGTGATTGTTGCAAACAGTCCACTCTCGTAGATACAGTAGACAGATCAGAGCGAAATTGGTCGAAATCCTTCCTACATTCCGCCAAAAGGTGTTTAGCCATCAGGGAGATATCTCGTTTGGTGGGAAGGTCCTGAGTAAGGCGCTGAAGGTCGGCAATCGTGATAGGGTTACTGTTGCCACTGGCCGATGAGGCGACAGTTGACGTATACGACATTTGACTCGCCCCAGTAGGTGGTATGGGGGATGAGTAGAGCTGGCCCGTAGGGGTTGGTGGGGAGTAGCCCAGACCGCAATGTGGACTACCCTCAGGCGTTGAGTGGGCGCCAGCCATGTAGGGAGCACCAGCTGGAGAGCACGGTACAGAAGCACCACCCGCCAAAGAGGGAGCACACTGCACCTCCTGAGAGCACCCAGGAAGACCTTGATGTGAGAGGTCCCCCCAAGAAGACCCAGTGGACCATGCTGGGGAGGGACCAGGCCGAGCCGGGCCAAAGGATTGCTGAGAGCCCTGGTGGGGCTGCGGGGCCAGGGTCGACCAGTCCATGACTGTGTGTAGGGGTGATGCACCACTTCCTGGGTCCCTCCCTGCCCCAACACTCTGTAGCCCTGGCCCATCAGGGATATGCCGGCCAGGCGCGGCACAGGGAGAGCCTGCAGCTGAGTGTGACTGGCCGGGCTTGTGACCCCCATGCCCAGCAGACACTGGGGGGAAGCGGTGGGACACCGGGGCACAGGGCACTGTTGAGCAGTTGTGCCCTGAGAGTCTGCAAAGCCATAACTAGAGGGGCCAGCAGCAGGGCTATATAGGGAGGGTGCTCCTGGAGCATTCAGTACCTGAAGTCCTGCAGATGCAGAGGGGTGCGCCTGCTCTGCGTCCCCAGGAGCGAAAGAAGAGGATGTTGTCCCCTGTCCAGGTGCCACCCCGTCCAGCCGAGCCACCTGCACTCCGCCCGTTGCGAAGTGAGAAGATGCGGTGATGTCCCTCGGGAGCTCCACTACGTCTCCAGCAGTAGCAGGAGGAGGACGCGCGTCGGGTCCGACAGGCGCGCGGGCTGTATCTTGTCTTGCAGCTCCAGCGGAGGCAGCCTCTATCACATTGTGTCCCACGGAGTCGGCGGCAGCTGCGTGCACCGCGTCTCGTCCCGCGGAGTCAGCGATGGGCGCTCGGGCCGTGTCACGACCCTCGGCGGCCGTGGTGGACGCGCGGGCTATGTCCCGCCCCGCGGCTTCAGTGGAGACCGGCTGGGCCTTCTTACATTCTGTGGCGGCAGCCGCCCGGACCTCGTCTCGTCCCGCGGAGTTAACTGAGGAGACTTGGGCCGTGTTGCGTCCCTCGGCGGCCGCGTTGGACACGCAGGCTGCGTCTCGTCCCGTGGCAGCAGCTTTACCAGCCTTGGATACGGGCCGAGAGGGGCCAGCTGCCTCAGGGCCCGAGGCTGGAGCATCGGCCGGGGGTGCAGCGGCAGGCTGCGACCCCCCCTACGGCGGCCCGATCGCGTGGACAGCGTCCAAGGTGAGCCTTCAGTAGTCTTTGCCCCGGCAGGCGATGAGGGGACCCGGCGGCCATCTTGGGAGGCCTCGCCAGCCATGTCGTCCTGTTCCATTAAGGCCGAATAACGGCCAAAGTAGGTCTCGATATGCCCCTGAGAGGCGTCCAGAGAGTTAGGAGGGCCTGTCCTGCCTTTTTTGGAGGTTTTCCCCATGTTAGACGCTCAGATGAAGGTGGATGCTCAGATTTGCAGCCGGGAGCACACAAACCAGCTTCTTCACTCGGCCATGTCAAGCCACGCCACCCAGAAACTGTGTTTTTCAACGCCAAAGAAGAAATTTTGCCTGTAGCATAATTCATATCTGAAGGTTAATAAACTGTTTTTCTGCTGTTGTAGTCAGTAAAATACACATCATTTTAACACGACACATAGCTGTTGATTTTTGGCAGCTCATTTCTTTTGCACAGTTTATATCCAAGGGTTAATAAAGTGTTTTTCTGCTGTTGTAGTCAATAAAAGAAATGGTGTTTTTCAACACCAAAGAAGAAATTTTGCCTGTAGCATAATTCATATCCGAAGGTTAATTAAGTGTTTTTCTGCTGTTGCAGTCAGTGAAATACATGTTGTTTTAACACGACACATAGCTGTTAATTTTTGCCAGCTCATTTCTTTTGCGCAGTTTATATCCAAGGGTTAATTAAGCGTTTTTCTGCTGTTTTAGTCAGTAAAAGAAACTGTGTTTTTCAACGCCAAAGAAGAAATTTTGACTGTAGCATAATTCATATCCGAAGGTTAATTAAGTGTTTTTCTGCTGTTGTAGTCAGTAAAATACACGCCGTTTTAACACGCCACATAGCTGTTAATTTTTGCCAGCTCATATCTTTTGTGCAGTTTATATCCAAGGGTCACCCAAGCTTATTAGTGGGTTCATTTAGAGTCAAATACAGGGTGTGTATTTATCATATACAGATATCTTCATTAAACAGAGTCTGTACATTTTTGAACAAATAGTATGTCAGAGAGGTGGCAGGCTCTTCACATGCGTGTGGCAATGGCACAAACATTCCTTGAGCAGGCCCAGGTCGCAGCACAGTAAGGGGACGTCGCAGCAGGGGTAACTCGGTGAGGCCAGAACTGCCGGTGTCATCTGGGTGAATGTGCTTCCTGCCCAGCCACACTAACAACTTGGACAGGAGACGCCGCTTTCTCCTCCACGTTGTCAAACTGCTGCTCCTGCGCCAATGTCCACCTCCTCCTCCACCATCATCTCAGCCTCCACAAGTACTGCTCCATCATACCACATGTTTAGGGCACAGCGGTGTCACGTAGTTCTACACCTGGCTTGCCTCGGCGAACAAAGTCAAAAAGGGGGGGGAAAATGCCGGGTCATGCACCCCAAAAAAATCAAAATGTGTGGCTTTCCCGGGGCCCCCCAATTTTGGCAAATTTTCTAAAAAAAGCCGTATTTTGCCCGGGCCCCAAAATGGGAGGAAACATGGTGTCCCGCGGGCCCCAAACCCAAAAGGAAGGGGGATGGTATTTTTGAAGGGGGGGTTAGGGGCAAGTACCCAGCTAAAAACCCCCAAAAAGCCCAAACAAAATTTTTTTGGAAAAGGTCGTGCCCCATAGCCAGCATTCCCTTTCACCCCCGAAAATAAGTGAGGAGGGAAAAGTCGAAAAAGCAAAAAGCCGGACCTAAAGCCAGCCCCCCCCTGAACCAACAGGTGGTGGCCCCTTGTTCCCCAGCAACTCTGCCCAACCCCCCTTTTAAAAAGGATCTGCGGGGGGAAGTTTATGGGAGCCAAAATGGTGTGGGGCCCCGCAACTTGCCAAAATTTGCGGGAAAAAAAAAGCGTCCCTCCCGGCCAGAGTGTGGACCCCCAAGGGGGTTTCAGTGCGGCGGGGGCCATCTTTTTTACCCCAAGGAGAACCGTTGTCCACGGAAAAAAGTGGAAGATGCCCCTTTGTCAAGTGAATCAGGTGGATGGGCCCAGGTTTTCCCACCCCAAAAATGCCTAGGCCCAGATTACATCACCCCATGACCCCTACCAAAACTTTGAAAAAAGATCCTGGGTTCAAAATTAAACCGGGCCCACCCCCTTTTTTCCGATCCCCCCCCCTACATTCCCCTGATGCCACCACTTTTGCGATGTTTTCCCATTACCCCCACCATTTCTTTAAACCAGGGAGGGGTTTGCCCCCACCCCCCCACTTGCATTGTGCACTCTATGACCTATGCTGCTGTTGTGGTGCCATGCCCCTCCCCCCCCCATTTGTTTTTCAAGTCCCCACTCCTTTGACCTCTTTGATCTGTTTTGGGGTTCTGGTGTGGCACCTCCCCCACCCCTGTCATTGTGCCACTCTCGGGGACTCATGCTGATTTTGCTGCCGGTGACCCCCAAAAACTGTGCATTGTGCCACTGTGACCTATCTTTTGCTCCTGCCTTCACCCCCCACTCTCTGTCATTGTGCCAATCTGGGCCCTACTCCTGTTTTTTTACCACTCCAGATGTATTGTGCACTGTCTGACCTCATGCTGTGCTGTTGCCCCTCCCATGACCTCCAACTTTCATTGTGCCATTCTGGGGGGCTACTCCATTTTTTTTGCCACTTTTGTTTTGTCATTGGGCCTTGTCTGCCCTCATGCTGTGTGTGGTGCTGCGTGCCTACACCTCTGTCATTGTCCCCCACTCTGTGGCTACTTTTTTTTTGGTGCCCCCTCCACACTTGTCATTGTGCCATTTTGACCTCTGCGTTTTGTGTTGAGACGTCTTTCCCCCACACGGGGGGGCATTGTGCCACTTTGTGAGCTCCTGATGTTGTGCCACTTTCAGAATGTCATTGTTCACTTTTAGGGGATTTCAGTGCTGCTTTTTTGCCGGACCTCCACACTTGTGATTGGCCCTCTGTGGCCTATCATGCTGTTGCCAAGGGGCGCTGTCTCACTGGAAAACCCCCTGGGGTTTTTCCTATTGCTTTTTCCACCCCCCCCCATCTATGCGTTCCCACTAGTTTGGTTTTCCCTTTTTTCACCTGTCAAAAGGAATGGGAAGGTCTTGATTGTCTACCCCAAAAAAGGGGGGGGATAAGAAACAGAAGAATGAAATATCCCATTTACTGGTCATCTCTGTTTTTTTGGAAAACTCCCTGTTTGTTTTTGGCTTTGCAATTTTCTGATGGATTATTGACGATTGAAAGCGGACAATGGGCGGGGTTTGAAGAAAAGGGCAAAAAAATTATCAGAGACTTTAAAGCAAATTTTCTCCCGACACCCTCTCCAATCTTCGGGGGGGCCCCCAATTTATCAGGTTTTTTTAACAGAAAACAGGTTTTTTGTCTATTTTGTGCGGTTTAAAGTCTGGCTTTTGGGGTGACCCTGCTGTGACGTTTTCCCCTTTGTGCTCGATCTGTGGCGGTCCCAGTAACCTACTTTCTGGGTTTTTTGAGCTATGTAGGATCTTAGCCCTCAGCTTGTTTTTTTCCAGCTGGCGCTGCCATGACTTTGTCAGGCTGCATTCCCGCTTCAGTTTTTTGGTCAGTTTTGGCCCCGAAAGTGCCCAGGGAATTGGAGGGTGAAGCGATTCTAATAGCGGCGGCAGTCATGTACATGTCATTCTAAAATACAGCATTGTATAAAGACCAAACCAAGCTTCCTCTGCATATTTAAGCATGGCACAACTTTCTACAGCACCCTACAGGCTCTGTGCAGCCAGGAAATAGCTGTTTTTTAACGTGATTCGTCCCGAAGTAATTCGGATCGAAACTAATTTTGTCGGAAATTCAGTGAAGTTGGCGAACCGAATTTTTGAGAAATTCGCCCATCTCTAATTATTACACAACATAAATTCTGTACTATACCATAAACATTTTGGAGAATGTCCAGTAATTGCCTGCCTACCTTTGATATCAGCTATTGACTTTGCTTAATTCCTAATTTTTCTTCAGGAGAAATGCTTCTTCCATTGAAATCCACTTGTTCTTCCAAAGATAGAAATGCAATATGAATGGGTTTCTGCTTTATCTATTGAAGGGGATCTTTGATCAGTGAGCCCTCATATATAATGTACATAACTTACTAAAGCTTATAGGCATAATGTATACAAACTGGATAGTCTGTTTAAAAACTGTGTTGCATAGAGGTTACTTATTCCTAAAAAGATCACCACAAATAATTTAGTATAAATGATTGTGTAAGTAATTTATGTAATCTTATTTGGTCAGCTATCCTATACCCTACACCCAAATGTTAAGGCAACCAGTAGCTGTTAAATTTGAATAAAAGTATTTTAGTAATTTTTAATGAAAATGCTTTTGAATTTTTTAAATAGAGTTGATTAAGGAATAACATGAAATTGCGTTAATATGGCATTCAAAAATATTAATAAAAAATAAGTTTGAAGTTTAAATTTTATTAACTCTGAAAATCACTTATTGCATAAAGGAGCTGGAATTATATGGTTAAATGAATGAGGAAAACAAACAGAATCTAATGAAAGTTGTTAAAGATCTCAGTTCAGTCATTTAAGATCCATCATGTTTGTGGGTTGATTAATAAATCAAGCTGAAACAGAAACTGTGTTTTAGTGATTTGCCATAACACTAGGATTCCTCAGATTAGATATATTTGATTTAAATGTATGCAGAGGTTAACCCTAGCTCTCAGCCCTGGTAGTTTAATTTAATGATAAGGCTATTTTAATGCTGTAAAAATATGTATAAGAGCAAGAACAAAAGATAGGAATAATTACACTTTCCATTAGAATGCATTAAGATATGACTGAATCCTTTCAGTGATGTTTCAGCACAGCTAGAATTTGAATAAACTGTTTGGGCCTAAAATCAGAAATCTTGAGACAAACTTTTTCTAATAAATTTAACTTTTTAATTAATAGTATCAATAAATATCATTTTAGTACATTGCTTATTAAATTGATTTCTAGTTTTTGACGTCCCATTTTCAAACGCCTTTCTAGGGCATGTTTAGATACTATAGACAGTGACCTACTGCATACAATAAGCAAAGGAAAGCCTTAAAGGAGTTACTGACATTTTACCTACATTTAGGTCATAATATGAGTAAGGGAGTATAAATTCACTCCACGTCCAGCAGGTGCTGGCTGTTAATTATAGCAGAATGAGGATATGAAATAACTGTGATTTTGGCTATATAACCGCTTAAATGCAGCAGTTAACATGACTGCTGCATATAAAGGAATAAAAATTGGTACCAGAGTTTGTTGCTGGTTAATGAAGGTCTCCAGATCTGCCATCTTACTGTTTATATTGAGAATGCGTGTTATTGGAGAGACATATTAGAATATTATGCAATACTTTGGTATTGCAGAATAATGTACAATGTGCCCCTTATAGGTCAAATACCGTAGAAGCATTAAAAGTACAAGTAAAAAATGTTTTAAAATATAAAAAAGTAAAAAAAAAAGTTCAAACAAGAACACCACATTTTGCCATTTTTACAAATACAAAACTGAAAGCACTTTCGCCTTAAAAAAATGAGCCATCACTTAGGTCCATAGATAGAAAAATAAAAAAGTTATTGGTCTCTAAAAAAAATTAATTTTATGTAGAACAACAAAACTAAAATGCTAAAAATTTGGTATTATGGAAATATAATAGACCTTATTGGGTATTTGAGTGCTGCTGAGTCCAAAAATCCCATCCATTTTGTTCTAGCAGCTCTAGTTTATGAGATGTTGATTACATGATTCTACATTGTTCTTGTGATTAATTTGTTTATAAATATGTAGTGCAGGTTAATATAATTTAATTTGTTCATTCACATTCATGTTTTTGTTTGCATGGCTTATTTAAATGTTTTAAAAAGTATTTATTTTCAGTTCTTTATAGCAAAAAGGAGTCGCCACTTTTTCTTTTTGTTTTTGTTTGTGCAACCTTCGCTCAGGCACAATAACAGGGCCTCCAACCCTACACGTTCCTTATTCGAATAGAAATGTGCCAAAAAAGCTTATAATAAAACTTTCAGCTTTATTGTAATCCACGATAAAAAAAGGCTTCATATAAGCACATCGGTATCATCAAAGAAATAGGAAGGCACACATGCTCAAAATATGAGTGTAAACATATACAGACCGACAGTCTTTCTTTACTCTAAATAGAGTTTCCACATGGAGACACCTGGAGACTTGGCAGTCCGCAACAGTGCAGCGACGTTTCGAGGAGATCCCCTCCCCTTTCTCAAGCATGCGTAGATGATCCCAAACCTACATTATATAGGGCTAATTAAACACACATGATAAAACATATAAAAACAACTATCCTAAAAATGCTCGTAAACTATAACTTTCGTTGATTCCTTTGGGAGCTAAAGAGTTTAACTGATGTATCCACTCAGCTTCCTTTTGTAACAATTTTGTTTGTAACTGTTTAGGATTTTTACAATTAACTTTCTGTAATACACACCAACGCAATTCTGCTACACTATGTTTTTCCACTGCAAAATGCCGTGCAACTGATGATTCCCCAAACACCTTTTTACCTTCCTCAAAATTATCATCGTTCTTCTTATTCAAGAACTGTCTTATCAATGATTTATGCTCATTTAGTCTAACTTTTACTGCTCTGCTGGTCTGCCCTACATATATCTTCCCGCATGGACATTTGAGCATATAAACAACTGCTTCGCTATTACATGTATGAAATCCCTTGAAATATACGGGAGAACCCTTAGTCGGGTGATCTATATGATCACCTTTTATAATCGCAGAACAGTGTTGGCAATGACAACAGGCAAAAGTTCCTGAACGAGTGGACCCGATCCTGGTCTGTACAGCACCTTGCGTTTTTTTTCTGTCAATATCTGCTGAAACCAATTGCTGCCCTACGTTTTACCTCTCGGTACACATATCTAGGTGGATTTCTAAACAATGATCCAAACTGGGGGTCCGATTGCAATATTTTCCAGTGTTTACGAATGGCTTGCTTGATTATACCTGCATGGCAATCATACGTGGACATAAACATCAAAATATCCTCATCTTTTTTCCTAGAGGGTTTAGGTTTCAAATATATTTCTCTGGATGTACTATAAACTTCCATCCCTACCTTCTCAAGATCTTCCCTCAAATACCCTCTGTCCTCAAACTTCTTTATTATCTTTTCCATATTAGACAAGTATTCACCATCACTGGAACAATGAAATATATTTGAAATATATTTGAAACCTAAACCCTCTAGGAAAAAAGATGAGGATATTTTGATGTTTATGTCCACGTATGATTGCCATGCAGATATAATCAAGCAAGCCATTCGTAAACACTGGAAAATATTGCAATCGGACCCCCAGTTTGGATCATTGTTTAGAAATCCACCTAGATATGTGTACCGGAGAGGTAAAACGGTAGGGCAGCAATTGGTTTCAGCAGATATTGACAGAAAAAAAACGCAAGGTGCTGTACAGAACAGGATCGGGTCCACTCGTTCAGGAACTTTTGCCTGTTGTCATTGCCAACACTGTTCTGCGATTATAAAAGGTGATCATATAGATCACCCGACTAAGGGTTCTCCCGTATATATCAAGGGATTTCATACATGTAATAGCGAAGCAGTCGTTTATATGCTTAAATGTCCATGCAGGAAGATATATGTAGGGCAGACCAGCAGAGCAGTAAAAGTTAGACTAAATGAGCATAAATCATTGATAAGGCAGTTCTTGAATAAGAAGAACGATGATAATTTTGAGGAAGGTAAAAAGGTATTTGGGGAATCATCAGTTGCACGGCATTTTGCAGTGGAAAAACATAGTGTAGCAGAATTGCGTTGGTGTGTATTACAGAAAGTTAATTGTAAAAATCCTAAACAGTTACAAACAAAATTGTTTACAAAAAGGAAGCTGAGTGGATACATCAGTTAAACTCTTTAGCTCCCAAAGGAATCAACGAAAGTTATAGTTTACGAGCATTTTTAGGATAGTTGTTTTTATATGTTTTATCATGTGTGTTTAATTAGCCCTATATAACGTAGGTTTGGGATCATCTATGCATGCTTGAGAAAGGGGAGGGGATCTCCTCGAAACGTCGCTGCACTGTTGCGGACTGCCAAGTCTCCAGGCGTCTCCATGTGGAAACTCTATTTAGAGTAAAGAAAGACTGTCGGTCTGTATATGGTTTACACTCATATTTTGAGCATGTGTGCCTTCCTATTTCTTTGATGATACCGATGTGCTTATATGAAGCCTTTTTTTATCGTGGATTACAATAAAGCTGAAAGTTTTATTATAAGCTTTTTTGGCACATTTTTATTTTCAGTTCCACATGAATTTCCAATAGTGCTTTAGTACAATATTGAGTGACCACTACATTTAGTAGCATATACTGTACTTGGTAAAGTGGCAATGTCGGATCTCCAAAATCAGAACTGATAGGGGAAAATGGTTGGCACTTTCAGAATCAGCACCCCAAACATACTCAACAATTCTAACTTCTAAGGCACCAAAATGAGTGTTCACCAGTGTAACACGTCTTTTATATCTCACTGTACACTTCATAAAAACAAACACCTCACCCCAAAAAAAAATCAATTTCTAATGTTCTATGCAACAAGGGATCTAAATAATATTAATATGTATGTAGTTGTATTAAATATCTGGATCCAGTCTGATGGCAACTTTGGGATCAGGAATGAAATCTTCCTTTAGGGCAGATTGTTTCTTGCCTTATGGGTTCCAAAGTCTTCATCAGTAGGAGAAACTAAGTTTAAAAAAAACTCTTTACTCCTCTCTCATCATCCACATTTTTCCCCATCCTTAATTAAACTTGATGGACATATGTATTTTTTTTTTAACCGTGCTATGTAACTATGATTATTTTTGGTTCACTAGTATATTTTTTGTAAGGGAAATGGTTACAATATAAAAAGTAAATCTTATATGAGAACAAAACTACAATGCAAGCCTTTATATGACTATATAGTCAGAAAGATCAAAAAATGATGGGTCTTGGAAGGCAGGGAGAAAGAAACAAATGTGACATAAATAAAAATCCCTGTGTTGGGATGGGATTAAAAAAAAAAAAAAAACATATATATTCTATAAGAAAATGTGTTCTTATTAGGGAATTTTGGCTGTGAAAGCTATAAACAATGAAAGCTTGAATACGATCTTGCACCTTTCAGCCAGTCCTAGGATCGTCAAAGGAAAATATTAACTTTAAAATTTCAAGCCCCAGTAAAATAGTCAGTAGTAGATTTATCTCAAGTATTTGACAAGGTAATCTGTATAGTAGCGAATTTTCCAAAACTGCACACTAGAAAATTGGAAAAACAGTTCAATCTAAACATTAGTATGGATGACAAATTTCTTTTGATGTTAAATCAATGTTGATTAGCATTTTAAACCTTGCAGTTGACTTTTCAGATAGCATCAATATACTTTTTTTTACAATGTATATGTATTTGAAAGTATATAAATTGCTACAGAAGAAATTATGCTCATGCACCACCAAACCATATGAAGAACTGAAGTACATTTGAAAAGGTCCAGAATACTGGGCTGACAAATTTTTAAGATACAGTATTTGTAGAGCAGATGAGTCTCTTTTTATGTTGTATAGCTTCAAATCCCTTTCACAGTTGAAGAGTTAAATCATAAAACTTTGCCCTCACTAGTGAGAGCTTAAAGGACTTATGTCACTACAAGGATTGCTTTTTATGTTAAAGATCTTGCAAAAACAAGTAATTTGCAAAATGTGTCCATTAACAGTGTCCTACCTATTCCTAGATATCCCCTCTTGTATGGGCTGCATCAGCTACGGACCTGTTCAATCTCTCCTGATAGGTTGCCAGTGCTGGTTGCTATAGCAACAGACCTGCTGTCCTCATCAGCTCATCACTTCAGGCCAGTAGTAGCCCGTAGAAACCAGTAAAGCCAGCAAACATGACCCGAATTCAAAAATGAAAGTAAGAAAACAAGACTGAGGTAGAAAGAATCAGTGTAGTGGGACAACCCCTTTAAGACATCACTGTATCCTGTTCTTACAGTGAGCTCAGTATTACACCTACAGCAAAATCTGAGCATGAAACAAATTATGTTAGTGAACAGCCTCAAAAGTAAATCAAAACACCTACAAAAAAGCTACCACAAAAGCTACATACAATAACACATCTTTATTATATCCATATAAAACATACAATTACAACAGCATACAAGGAGATGAAGAACTACTTTGCCTGTAAACAAACAAGAGCGAAACATTTGTTGGGCACGCAGGCACCATCATAGTGGATATTATTACTCTAATTATTTTTTCTACCTCTGTTCCTATTTTGGTATTTATTTTTCATATGCTTTTTTACATGTCTTAAGGGATATTTGTATATTTTATGTAGTTCCAACTGTTGGTGTCCTGTATTCAGAAGTGATCACTCTTTAACTAGATGTATACTGCTGTTATTGTATGTTATATGTGGATATAATAATGATGTATTGTTTCATGTAATTTACTTTTGTAGTAGCCTTTTTGTAGATTTTTAATGAACTCAGTATTAAGAAGGTATACAGAAAGATCCTTAGCATCACCAAGTGGTGGAAAAATTGCATCTTTTTTTGGTCTGAGCAAAACATTGTGATATTATTCTAATTCAAGTGGCTTCAATAAAACTATTGCCTCACAGGATGGCGACAGTCATAACAATTATTTTTCACTATTTACATACACATACAGGGGCTTGTTTTTGTGTGCCAAATTGTATTATTTAATAGCACCATATTTCAGTATAGCTTAATTTTTTTCAGATTTCTTTACATTTAACATAACATTTAATATTTATGATTTGTTTTGGTGGGTGATACAAAAAAAAACTTGTGTATCTTTTCTCTTGTTTTGATCACTAATATGACATGGTCAATATCACCAGCCAAGTTAAAAGTTCTCTCTGATCTCAGCCACCCTCCTATGGATGAAGATGTGGGTACAACTTCTGTTCCCATGTTCACACTGTGCATTATATTGATGGTATGACACCTTACCTGCATGCTTTAGGTGCAGTAAGGATACTTTCAACCTTAAATTTAACTTGTTATGCATGATACACAGTGAATGCTATAAAAATAAAACCTGAAAAACAATGGTGACATTTATTTTTCTTCAACTGCCTCCTACCCCTCCACAATAACAGTGCGAGTGTCATGGGGGCTGGCGCGGGTGCTATCACCCCCTGCGACCATTCCCCTGCTGCCCAGGCTCCGGCGCCAGTCTATTTACCCGTCCACGCTCCTGTGCTCCCTGCTCCTGCCTGTGGCGACCGCTGCGCCCGTACCCGCTGCTTAGGGCGCGCGCGCGATGGCTGGTCTAGATTTAAAGGGCCAGCGTGCCGGTAATTTGTCACCCCCTGCACTCTCTGCCAGATTTTTGGTGTGCGTTACTTTGTCTTGAGAGAGTTTGGAGTTCTGTTTGATTACCCATGTACCAATCCATTCCCCTATGTTTCCTGACCTTGCCTGTTCGCCGCCTGCCCTGAACGTCTGCCCGTCTCTGACCATGAACCTCTGCCGTCCGTCCTGAGCTCCTGCCTGTCCCCGACTATGTCTCTGGATTACGATTCTGTACCACGCATTACCCGGACCGCCATCACAAGCAAGTCACATCAGGGGTAGCGACCTGGTAGCCTCACGCCGCAGCAAGTCCATCCCGCTTAGACTCCGCTCCCTGGCGTGGCTTAACTATCATCACTTGCGGTGGTCCAGCGAATCCACCAACCCGTTACAGCGAGCATGTTCACATTGGGCAAATCCGTTGTTGAATTAAGTGATGCCAACACAAAGTCAACACAAAGGTCCTCTTTAATGAACTCGTACTATGTCCTCAATAAAAATTGGTTTATTCACCTTTACTTTTATGTAGTGTGACATATATGTAATTATACTGTATTAATGTGACATATATGTGAAATGAAGAAGGCACACTGAACAAAACGGTCTCAATTTCTATGGATTGTCAATAGTATAACATCATGTCTGAAGAAGAGAGCTAGTACTCTTGAGTAGTGATGAGCGATTACGTTGACTATCGTCATCGGGTCGATAGTCGATATCGGCAACTATCAATAAGATATCCGATAGTCGATAATAGATGACCATTAAAGTCTATGGGAGAGGAACAACACCTTCATTCTTACACCCAAACAGGGATGGAGAAGCTGGAATTAACATCCACATACAGCAAACTGTATACGTGCTACATCTTAGGCAAGACAATTAGGTTAAAAACCCACGGGAAAAAAATCACGACCATTCACTACCCCTGTTTGCACCACAGCTGACCCTTAAACCTGCATGACCCAAAAATTTAAAAAAGTGCCAAAAGGGCGTATGATTTAACCACATTTTACTTGAATGGACATTAATTTCCTGTCGGGAAACGCAGCATGCCCCAAAAACCGCATGCCCCCCAGATTAAAAAGTGCTGGAAAAAGGAGTCTTTGAACCACCATTTTAGTTGAAGGGGACATTGACTTTTTCCTTTCCCCTGGACCGCAGTATGCCCAAAAAACCCCTTTCCCTCCCCCACAGATTAAAAGTCCCGGAAAAAAGGAGCCCTTTCAACCCCCATTTTAGTTTCACGGGACTTTGACTATCCCTGTCCTGGGCCACAAAAATGAAGCCCCAAAACCTGCTTTACCCCCAATTTAAAAAGTGCCGGGAAAAAAGGGATTTTTTAAACCCCATTTTATTTTAAACGGACATAGACTTTTCCTGCCCGGGGCCACAGCATGCCCCAAAAAACCCCTGTTTAAACCCACAGATCACAAAGTGGCACTATGCAAATTTTGTACGGGAAACCCCTCATTTAGTATTTTTTTGGGTAACTGACATTTGTTTACAGAATTTATTTATGGAAGTTTTTTTTTATACTTTTACTTTTTTAACCCATTTTGTTTTTTTTTAAAGTGGATAAAAATACAACATACACCCCTCCCTGCTTTTTTAAAAAGTTTTTTTTTACACGGTTTTTAGATGTGTTTTTAAATTGGGCCGAAACCACCCATAAGAAATACAAATTTTCCAAAATCATCCCCAAAACCTTTTTAGTTGAGAAGACATTTCCCGTCCGGGAAATTTGAGACGATTAACCCAAAATCAATTCAAGGGTTTTATTTTTCCCCCCAAAAATCCTTCTTCATTGTTTTGGGACAGACCCCCCTGGAGATCAAATGATCGCCCCCCATAGTGACTCCAGCCTCAGAAATTTTAAGCCTAAAATTGTGAAATTTGTGTCCAGCCCGGACCCCCTTTTTGACCTACTTAACCTCCCCAAAAAACCCCCCTTTTTAAAAAATCTGATTTTTTGGGAAAAATTTTGAAGTTTCTCCGGGTTCCCCCTAACGGTGAGAGCCGGGTGCGGGCCCGTCACCCAATCTTTTAACCCCGGAGGCCCACCCGGGGCCGACTTACAGGGGGTTTTCGGGGGAGAGACCGGGTTTAAGCGCTGTCATCTCTTTTAACACGCGGTTCTCAGCCAGGGCCCGGGAGTTACAGTGGGTGCGGTGAGAGCCGGGGAATGGCTTTCCGTCACCCTTATTAAAGGGTTTAAAAAAATGCCCTTTTGCCCCAAAGCAAACAAAAACATTTTTGTGTTAAAGGGCAGAAAGGGGCCGGAAGCGGAAGTGTGAGGTAAAAACCTCCACCTTCCTCGGGGAAAAACACAGTAAAGCCCTGGGTACCCCTTTTTCCCCCTCCGTATAGTGTGGCCCTTTTGATTTTCACTTGGAAAAAAACAGAGGGAAAAAACGCCCCTGTTCCACCCGGGTTGCCCTTTTTCCCTTGGCATTCTTTTTTCATTTTACTAAAGTGCTGGGGGAAAATTTGCCTTCTGTACTTTTTTTCTCTGTCCTTTGCTCCATACTCCATGCCCTTTGAAAAAACCTACACCCTGGTCAATTTTCCCCTGAAACCTCCCTTGTCCCAATTAAAGGAAAATTTTTTTCCCAGCATTTTGTACAGCAATTTTTTTTTAGTATTTTTAATTTTTAGAAAAAAAATTTTTTTAAAATAGGATGGTTTCCCAAACCATGTTTTTTGTTTTCTTTTTTAATTGTATTAAAGGGGTTTGGGCTAAAGCAGGGTTTGGATAGCTATTTAAAAGATCTTGAAAAAAAAAAGTTTTTTTCCCAATATGTGCCCTTTAAACCGTGCCCAAACTTTTTCCTGTTTCTACACACCATCACCCTTAAAGCCACTTTGGGGACAATTGGAAGAACAAATTCTGTTAAAAAAACAACTGGGGAAGGAGAAGGGGGTTGGAGGGGCGAGGGTGGAGGCTGAAGCGGAGGTTGACCCCTGATATGACTTAGAGACATGGGCGGTTGGGGAAAACGCTTTGGTGGTGGCGGAGGAGGAGGGGCGGACACAGAGGGTGTGCAGGGGTTGGACCCCCGGGGTGTGGGTTGGCCTTTTTTGGCCAAGTTTGCCCCCATTTAAAAATCATGCATTCTCTGCTTGTACAAATTTTTGGGTGGGGGTTAAACACCTAATTTTCTTGCCTCTACTTAGTGTTAAGGCAAAGGCGGCATTACTCGCTGGGTGAATCGGGCTTTTAAAAGAAGGCCCGGCTTGAAAAGGCCCTGGAACTTTTTTGACGGCGAAAAAGGAGGAGCGGGTTTTCCGCGGCCCCGTGGCTGGCGGAATCATATCAGGGGAAATTCGGCGACCCCCCTCTCCCTTTTTGAGGCGGGACCCGAAAGACACTACCCCATGGTCTTCCTCCTCGTCCAGTGATGAAGCGCTCGCAAAAATTTGCTTTAAAAGACCACATTGGGTCCGCAAGTGTCATCTCATCATCTAACACAGGTATTGGTCGCCCGACATTCTATCCAGGAGCTGCGGGGACAACAAAGGGACGCAAGGGGTTGCCGACCGCCCCCGGGTTTTTGCCGATTGACCCGGGTTCCTTTTTCCTCCCCTTTATGGCATCAGTAACGGGGTCAGAGCAAGAAAATCTCCTCTTTGGGCCCCTTTATATTTTAAATGCCCTTTGCCCCCAAACCCCATTTTGTCATCAAAAAGGCTTCAGAAAATGGATTTCCACGTGGTGGGGACACGAGTTGACATTGGGCTCTTCATGTGGACGGAGCTGTGTGCGATGACGACATTTGTGGCCTGAGGGGAGGACGAGGAGGAAAGAGCTGGATGAGGTTGCATTAACCACTGAAGAACAGTTTGGGCGACGCTGTTCGTTAATGGATTCACGGGGCCCTGACCCAGGTAAAGGGCCTGACAGTTGCAACCGACGATCCGCTGGATGGTGTTGTCCCCAGCACGGGAAGGGAAAACCTTCTCTTACCTCTACCTCCATGTCCTACCCCCCCTCTTTTCTCGTTACACCAAAATTTCGCTTCATGTTCAAAAGAAAAAAATTTGAAAAGGATGGAAGATTTTGGAAAGTCTTTTTTTAAAAGACGGAAATCCGTTTCTAAATCCCAAATGAAAACAAAATTGTGGTTAAAATTGCTGCAAGGTGGCTCTATCAAAAAAGTTTGGGCCTGTCCCAAAGTGAAAAAAAACTATCTGAAATGTTACGGATAATAAAAGGGTTTTTTTTTGGCCCCTTCATTCACCTGGGGTGACTAAAAATTGCGTATTCAAATTTAACTGCAAATAATCTTCAACAAAGCTTGACTGACCAAAAGTAAAAAAAAACCACCTGTCTAAAATTGTATAGGAAAAAAAAGGGTATTTTGGCACCTACAGTACACCTGTGGTGCTACAAAGTTGCTGGATTAAATTTTTAACTGCAAGGTGGTCTTCAAACAGCTGGCCTGCGCCAAATGAAAAAAACACGTATCGAAATGTATACGGGAAAAAAAAAAGGTTTTTTTTGGCCCCTATCAACCTGTGGTGACACAAAATGCTGGATTCAAATTTAAACTGCAAGGTGGCTATATCAAAAAAGGGGACTGGGCAAAATTGAAAAAGAACACTATCTGAAATGTATATGTTTAATAAAAGTGGAGTTTTGCACCTAACAAATAGACCTGCAGTTACTAGAAAAGTTCTGTATCCTAATATAAGGCAATGCAATGTAAAAACCCAAAGTTTTCGCTGTACAATATCCAGTTCTTATAGAGCTTGTCTGTGTTCGCCCGCGAGGGCCCACCCCCCGTTTCCCCCCGTGACTTTACAGGTAGATGCTCCTTTAAAATTCTCTCCCGAACTACATAAAATCTGCAAATCTCTGATCTAACTAATTCAAAGGATCACAGCTAAAAGTAGAGCTGTTTTCTGTGAAAAATAAAATAATTTCTCTGAGCTGTTTGCTGAGCTTTTTGGACACAGGCAGAGCGCACGTCCTACTGCTATGAGACGCTGACACAAACTGATCATGAAAGGAAGGACTGTTCTTGTAAACGAGGTCATGTGATTTTTCACCCAAAATCGAAAACCATACACATCCCAGTCATGACGTCGCACACACATCTCACCCTGTCTATTCTGGTAAGCATCCAAAATGAAGGAAGCGCGAAAATGGCGCGTATTAATAGATTATGCTCAGATTTTATCCTAAATTATTGCGTGATCTGAAAAATCCGATCAACGTAAATACCGTGCCGATTTCAACTTTGTTGATAATAATCGCTCAACACTACTCTTGAGAGCTCACCATAAAATATACTCAGTTAGCCTCTAAAAGGTATCGCATGATTTCTTCACTTTTCTACTATGGATTGTCAAGGAATTTACAGACCGCTGAACACTCTGTTTGGGTACGACTCTTTCATTCACAACATAAAAAAATAAAATTCCAGGTGCTTTTATTATTATGTCTTTTCCATTTAAGAAAAGGCATAACATGTGGAACAACATATGCAGCTCACTCGTTTATGAGTTTCAAACCCAGTAAATGTTCCTCATCACAGTATATTGCCACCTGTGTTATGCCCTTTGAAACCAAACAATAGCCTGGTTGATCCACGAAAGGGGTTTGTCCCCCAAGCAGGGTTTTACCCAGTTTTACGAGGGGTTTTGGGTTTTTTAAAACCGTTGAAAAACCGGGTGACGCTTTTATTATGGACCTTAAGGGCACGTCGCCACAGCACAGGACAAATACCGGTCAGTTCATCTGACCGGTATTTTTCCGGTTTTTGGGCCGTGCACACGGCTGCAGAGTGACAGCTTTTCTTTGCAATGAGCAGAGAAAAGCCCTCCCTCTTCCATTGCCCTGTTCATACCCGTCCAAAAAAAAGGCTTTCCTAGCGGCCGTGAAAAATTTTGCAGCAATTTTTCAGACGTTTGCAAAACCGCAAACCTTTGAAAAAGGGCCGAAACCCCGGTGCCGTGGGGACATGGCTTAATAAAAAATTTGGGCCAGCGGTCCCAACTGCCGATTTTTCCCCGGCGGGGGTTTTAAGACCATTTCGGTCAAAAAATTAAACTGTTCATTTTTCCCCGCCGGTTTTGGGCAGAATATGGACATGTTAATGTGAAAGGGGAGGGCTTTTCTCCGCAAACCGCGGCCATGTGCACAGTCTGAAAACAGTGCAAATACCAGGCGGGATTACCGACTAGTATTTGTACTGTGCCGTGTGAATGGCCCCCCACTGCATGGGTCTTCACCCGGTTTTTAAGATGGTTTTCGGTTTTGAAAACCATCTGCAAACCGGGTGACAGCTTTTTTAGGGCCTTTAAAATGGAAAACCCCTGCAGCAGCCCCCAATTGATGGTTTTCGCCGGGCGGTTTTTCAGGCCGTCACCGGCCCCGAAAAACATTGAACATGTTCATTCTTCCGCCCGGTTTTCGGCTGTATAAACATGTTAATGCAAATTGGGAGGGCTTTGCTCCAAAAAAGCTTTGCGGACAAAAGCCCTCTCCCTTCGCATTAACATGTTCATACTAAGTGATATATACTAAATAACTTCTGACTTCTCGTAACAAGAAAACAATATGCTAATAAAATTATATTAATTTCCCAATAATTAAAATAATTTACCACAACATAGTGAGTTTTTAATAAAAATACATTAGGTTGTTTCTACAACTAAACCTATTTGGCATATGTGTATCCAATTCCAGAATCCAAAATGCCTCTCTTAAGCATACTGCATATTTCCAGTCTTCACCTCTCCTATGTCTATTGACCTTTTTGAGGCCAAAGAAACGGAACATCTGAAGATCTCCTCTATGTTGCTCAATAAAGTATTTACAGTTCCCTACGTTTGGGCTTTCTTTTTCTTTATCCCATTAAGGTGTTCAGCAATGTGGGTTTTTAGTTTCCTAAAGGTACGATCTAAAGTTTAAATGTGTGCTAAAAACAGGGTGCTATCTTTTTTATAAATTTCTTTTGTCTGATATATTTTTGTTTGTGTTTTATTATTTATTTTCAAATGTTTTCATTTGCATCTTATACCCATGAATACGAAAAAACTTTTTTGAGACAACCATACTTTTTGTTGTTGATTATGATGACTGTGAAAATTACTGGGAGAGAAGATGGTGAAAAGTGTCTTATTGTGGTACGAATTTTACTCCCTTTTCCTTCATGTGTATGTATATTGTTTTGTCGAAGCACAGGTAAACGCCTAAGCAATATATTTTTGATCTTAAAAAAATCCTTGCTATAGGCAATAGAAAATACCACTGTGTTGTCTTGTTCAACAGAATCTTGACAACTTACACGGTCTTTCAAAAGCGCTTTTTGTGTTTTACCTCAAATTTTTCTACTTGTTTTAAAGATGAATTTGGATATCCTCTTTGTCATTGATGTTTTTTATTTCCATAATGAAATTTAAACCCTTAGAACAAGTCCTTCTTGCTTTTATATTTTCTCCTAGTGTGTTTTGGATGTCAGCTATTTGCCCTTAATATTTTGTTATCCACATTTGGTTTTCTGTATAGGGTAGTATATACCATTGTTCCTTAATTTTTAGATGTATATCTGAAAAGAGAATTGTCGCATATCTTCTGGTCGGATAGGACCGACAACGTAGAACGCCAGGTATTTGCAAATCCTCTGGGCCATCACGTAGAGTCTGGGCCAGGGAAAAGAGTCTAAGAGGCCCTTGGTACTCACTGGAACCCACTGCAAGGCCAGATGGACTTCACTGTAGGGAACCCCCAGGTTGCTACCTCTGACATGGCTACTCGCGGTGACAGCCAAGGTGTAGGACAAGCCCTGGGTTAGGCAGAGGTGCAGGACCCCGCTGGTTTGCCGTAGGGAGGTGATGGGGGTCCCAGGAAAGGGAACAGACTGGTCTGGGGAGAACGCGGGGGTAACGTAGATAAAGACTTATGCAAAAAGCAGGAAAAAAGTGAAGTTAGGACGGATAGTGCAGGGTTTTAAAGGGGGTTAAGAGGGAAACTGGTATAGCAGTTGCTATTCAGCAGCCAGGGTTCGGGATCCTTTGAGGAACATCAATGTAATGTCCAGGAACAGATCTTCAGGAAGTTCCTTAAATCAGATTAGGTATCAGGTCATTGATCAGGTAATTAGGTACTCTCCATTTAAATATTTGTACATTGGCACGCATGCATGCAGTGGAAGCCAGGGAGGACAGATACTCACTGTATTGCAGACCCGAGCAGGAGTGAGGAAAGGTGAGTTCAATCTGCCGGAGGCAGCATGGACTGTGAGTGCAACAGGGGACATGACAGAGGTACAGGCACATCCAGGGTCCAAGACAGGTTCCATGGTATGAACCATGACAGGAATATCTCTCTTATTGAAAACATACATAAATTTTAGATTAACTGCATTGTCAATCATATAACTAACAAAATTTCATATAGAAATATCAGATGATACATTCAAAGAAAGGGTAAACATTGGAAAAGATCCCCATCTTTTCACACCACGCAATGTAAAGATTTGCGAGTAATGAGGGAAAAAATTTGATAATTGAGGGACCTTCGTTTTCAAAAAGAAAACAGACAAACTAAAAAAAATAGACAACAAAATTGCAATTTCATGATTGGTTGCGGATTATTTTTTTTTTTACAAATTGAAATCGGCACAGTTTTTATGTTGATGAAATTTTTAGATATGCGATAATTTAGGTTAAAAACTTGCATCATCTATTAAATCGCGCCATTTTTTTGGCGCTTCCTGTCATTTTGGCGGCCCGCAAACAGCTTACAGAATAGAGCAGGGGGGAGTGTGTGGCACTCATGACTAGGATGTGTATGGTTGCGATTGGTGGAAAAAAAACACATGACCTCGTTTTTTAAAATAGAACAGCCCTTTTCCGTTCAGCCTCAGTGTCTTCAGCGTTAAGCAGTAGGACGTGCCTCTGCTGTTCCAACCCTCAGCGAAATTATTCTTTTTCCAGGAAAGCAGTACTGTTAGCTGTGTCCTTACAATTAGTTAATTAGGGTTGGAAAATTTTATGTAGTTAGGTAGAAATTTTTAAAGGAGCATCTACCCTTTTTAAATCATGGGGGGGAGCAGGGGGGCGGGCCCAGGGAAACCCGAAAACTCTTAAAAATACTGGATAAAGTTCACCAAGACTTAGTGTAGACATTGCAATGCAATAGCTTTTTTATTAACAGTTTTTTATTGAAATATTTCCTATATTGGGCGCCCGAACTTTTATTAGGATACACATCTTTTCTAGTAAAAGCAGGTTCTTTGTTAGGTGCAAAACCCCTTTAATTATCTGTATACTTAGATAGGGGTTATTTTCAATTTTGCCCATTCCCCCTTTGTTGATTATCCACCTTGCATAAATTTGAATCAGCATTTTTTTTAGTCAACAGGTTAATAGGTGCCAAAAATTACCTTGTAATATCCGAAGTAAAATATCAAGATACGTGTTTTTGACTTTGGGGGGCGATGCACTACATCTTTGGTTCATGAGGCACCTGCACTTAAATGTGAATACAGCAATTTTGTAGTCACCTACAGGTGAAATTGAAAGGTGCCAAAAATACCTTGTTATTATCCGATTACATTTCAGATACTTTTTTTTCACTTTGCGCAAGCCAGCTTTGTTGATAGATCTACTTTGACAGTTAAATTTGAATACAGCAATTTTGTAGTCCGCCACAGGTGAATTTGATAGGTTGCCAAAAAATACCTTGTTATTATCCGAATACATTACAGATACGTGTTTTTTTGCACTTTTGCCAGTCCATGATTTGTTGCTAGAGCCACCTTGAAGCAGTTAAATTGAATCCAGAGACAATTGTGTAGTAACCCACATGTGAATGAAAGGTGCCAAAAATACCTTTATAATCCGAAACATTACAGATACGTTTTTATTTGCACTTTTGCCCATCCAATTTGTTGATAGAGCCACCTTGCAGTTAAATTTGAATCTAGCAATTGTGTAGTTACCAACAGTGAATTGATAGGTGCCAAAATAATACCTTTTATTATCCGAATACATTTACAGATACGTGTTTTTTCACTTTTCTAGTCTCTGTGTGCGCACAACAGCTTTGATGTTTCATAGAGTGCACCTGCACTTAAATGTGAATACAGCAATATTTGTAGGCACCACAGGTGAATTGAAAAGGTGCCAAAAATAACCTTGTTATTATCCAATACTTTCAGATACGTGTTTTTTTTCACTTTGGCCAGCAGGCCACCTTTGTTGATAGATCTGCTTTGCAGTAAATTGCAATACAGCGCATTTGTAGTCGCGCACAGGTGGAATTAATAGGTGCCAAGAAATACCTTTTATTATCCAATACATTAAGAAACGTGTTTTTTCACTTGGGCGCACTACACTTTGTTCATTGAGGCACCTTGCACTTAAATGTGAAAACAGCAGTTATGCAAGTCAACCACAGTGAATTGCAAGGTGCCAAAAATACCTTGTATTATCCAATACATTTCCGATACGTGTTTTTTTCAACTTTGCGCAGGCCACTTTGTTTGATAATCTACTTTGGCAGTTAATGTGAATACAGCAATTTTGTTTGATTGATGATTTGTGAGATAGCTGTGTATTTACCGTCCTTTTTAATAATGAGACTTCCCAAAACTCTTACATTACCTACTCAAATTTTTATATTTCTGAACATTGAGCGAAATGCAGTTGGTAATCCAAGGCAAAAGAGGGGGGTAGGACATGAGGTAGATGTACAAGAGAAAGGTGCTCCTTCCAGTGCTGGTGAATAACAACGCATGCCTGCGGATCGTCGGTTGCAGGACCGTCGCCTGTCATCGCTGGGTCAGGCCCGTGAATCTCAGTAAACGAACAGTGCGTCGCCAATCTTGGTCCTTCAGTGTTTATGCAACCTGCATCTCCAGCCAGTCTTACTTCCTCCGTCCTTCCAGTCACGCCACAAATGTCGTCATCAGCATCATCAGCATCCGTCCAACATGAAGCAGCCAAATGTCAACTCGTGTACCCACCACTGTGAGATAATCCATTTTCCGAGACCTTTTGATGACAAAATGCGGTTGGGGTCTAAGAAGGCATGTTAAAAGATCAAGAGGCCCAAAGAGGAAGAATTTCTCTGCTCTGACGCCCAGTAACTGATGCATCATAGTGAGTGAGATGAAGCCGGTCGATCGCAAATTAACCCGGGCGGGTCGTCAACGCCATGCAGTCCCTCTTGGCTTGTAGCACGCATCTCCTGGATGCAGAATGTCAGGACGAACTAAGTCACCTGTGTTAAGTATGATCGAAGACGACATTGCGGATCAAACGTGGTCTTTTTCAGCAGAAATTGCTTGCGAGCGCTTCATCACTGTGACGAGGAGGAATACGAAGGGTTTAGTGTCAGTACGGTTTCCGCCTCAAAAAGGGAGAGGGTGGACTCAGATGTTAGACTGAATGATCCGCCAACCACGTCAGCGCAAACCCCGCTCCTCGCTTATCGCCGTCCAAAAAGGTCCCAGGACCTCACAAGCCTGGCCTTTCTTTGCGCAAGCCTCTGATATCACCACTAATCATATGCCGCCCTTGCCGTAAACGCATAAGTAGAGGCAAGACCTTAGGGGTTAACCACCACCAACATGACTAGGTCACATGCATGCCGAATTGCATGAGTTTTTGAAATGGAGGCAACACTTTGGCCAAAAAAATGCCTGAGACCGGAGGCTGGTCCCTCCAACCACTGTACACAACCCTCTGTCTCCGCCTCCTCCTCCGCCACCACCAAGAGCTATCCTCAGCTGCCCATGTCCTCTTAGAGTCATGATCAGGGATCATCCTCCTCTTCATCCCTCCACCGTCGCCCGAGTACCAACCAGCAACCACCTTAGACCCATCCAACACCTTCTCCTCGACACCAGTTTGGATGACCTGCACGCCTGTAACAGCGCCAGTCTAAGCAGCCAAGCTTCAGTCTTCTAGTTTTGGAAAGCAGAAGAAACACTTTAAACCCAAACCATCCCAAAGCCAAAAGCCCTGAATGACGGCCATGCCAGGCTTTTGGCCTTGAAAATGTTGCCCTTTCCGTCTGGTGGACACAGATGGGTTCCTGCCACGTCATGGCCCTTGCCTGTTCCTAATACCAGAAGAGAGCAGGCATTTCTTTGCCTGAAAAATCCGTCCCCTGCCCGGCCAGCCACGTTTCATCTAAATTTCAAGCGCGTTGTCTTGCAACTTTGTGCCGGAAAAGTCCATCTGACCACCTGACACATGGACTATTAAGCACGCCACAGGCCGCTATATCTCTGTGACAGCTCACTGGTGAGTTGGGGGGATGTCTCTTGGGGTGAAGTGCTCTCAGGGCTCCGGCCGCATGCTCTACAAAACCACAGGGAGGGTGCAAGGGTTCTTTCCCCCAGTGTCCTCTGGGCATAACGAGCCAGAGAAAACCAGGCCGTGTTGTAAATTAATCTGTCTTGGCGACCCGTCCCACAAACACAGGTCAGGACCTGTGGATGCTCTTCGCAACGAACCCGAAGCGCAGCGGGTGACAAGAACAATTGTGCCAGGCAAGGTGGGGGGGTTGGGGTGTGCGATAACGCGAAATCTGCTGGCCGCCTATAGAATCGTGTAGCTGGAGCACATCCCTTGCCTGGCACATGTCATGAACCTTGTCAACCAGAAATTTCAAAAGAGCTACCCGTGACAGACAGCCTGCCTGAGGAAGGCACGAATTCTAAGTACGCACTCCGTTCCGCCGTTCGCCCCCTGCTTCGTCCCACCAGGGCTGCTCTGCAGCGTCATCTCGGCTTCCTGTCCAACCGTCCCCACATGTATATGTGACGCGGTTGGCAACATGCTGGAAATTCCACCCTCCACATGCTCCACGCCAGCGATTGTGCAGCAGCGCAATGCCATTACGCATTACGAAGTTACACCTGGCCTTGACAAGCAGCTTGTGCGTACCACGGGGTGTTTGAGCCACCAAGAGTGAGGCAGGTGAAAGAGCTCTGCACCATCCTTGCCAGATTTTGAAGAAGCCACCAAAATGGTAGTGCGGACAATGCCCCTTGTCAGTCATGATGCATTGTTGTGATCTTAGTTCTGGAAACTATCGTTGGACTCTCTGAAACAACAGGTCCCCCCTGCCAGCGACGTATGATGAGACAGAAACAGATGCGGACGACGGAGCCTTCACACCGTCAAATCACAAGGCCCGACAGTTTTCACAATTTCATCGGTCCTTCATAGGCAGTGTTCGGGGTCCAGGGCTAGTTGGCAAGGTGGCGCATCAGCCTCAGGGTGCATCATCTCAGGCAAGTCATGGCCTGAGTTGAAGCTGTGCCAGAGAAGCGGAGGAGGATGAGGAGAGGGTATTACCCCTAGACAACCGACGTTACCGACGTCCTTGCCTGGAAAGAGTTTGGCGCAATTTGAGCGGAGGAAGAAGAAAAGAAGAACAGTTTGCATAGTGCCCCATCGACCCAGAGGCTTGGGAATCAAGTCATCCATCTCTCACATGATGCTGGATTGCTCCCATTTCCTCCAACATATCCCCGCATTAAGGCCATCAAAAATGAACAACAGTTACGGGGTGGCCACCCACCCTGGATCCCCTGGTGGGAACAAAACAAAACTCCGCACTGACCTTCCACCCACCCAAATAGAGAGTAAAATGCAGGAAATGGAGGACCTGCTGAATGACAGCTGAGACATCTGGTGCCTCTGCTTCACGTGGGAGTACTAGCATCCGAGCAATCACAGGTGTTCGGGGGTGGACGTATTCGGGCCAGGCCAGGACCCACGCTGCCCCAAACAGAGCACCCGCATGGCTGCAACCTCGACCAAACGATTCTCCTACCCACTCCACAACCTCCAGGTCCAAACGGTCCGTGGCCCCGGTTGTGACTGTTGATCACCCAGCCCCCGTCCAAAAAGTCCTTCCAAATGTCACGGTGTAACAACATCACGACGTGACAGCAGTAGATGTGCCAAGTAGTCGTAGCGGCAGCAGCAAGGCAAGGGGGCAGAAGCCTAATGTGTGACCTACAGGCAAATCTTTAATTACCACCACATCCAATGCATGCACATGCAGGGCACACATCCAACACCCAGAGACAGCTTAAGATCATGGTGCACAACTATCAGCGTCTCAACACCGTGTTTTTGTAATGTGTTCCCGACCCAATAGACTTCTGGGGTATCCAAAATGGAACGAATGCCCGAGCTCGCTCGCCACGCATAGAGGTGTTTGTCCAGCCCAGCAGCCATGCGTCATATCTGAGCGGCAACTTCAGCACAGCTAGAGGAGTCATTTACAGACAAACGCATCCGGGGGCTTTCACAGATAATGTGTATCTTATTCACTTTCATCAATGAATCAGCACTGGATCTCTGATGATGTGTGGCCCCAATTGCCGAGGTCACCGAATAGTGCCGGTCATACTTTCACATTCCCACGTCAAACAGAAATGGTCCCTTGAAAATATTTTTTAAAATGATCATTTCTTACTGCAATTTTATACTCTTTTCCAACAGTTCATTTTGCTGGTTTTGCTGTGAGGAGACTGTTAAAAGACAGCACGGTTTCATGACAACACCGTATTCATTACTCACTTTATCTTAGAGTTTTCAAGCATTGTTCAAAGGTTATGAGGTCCTGTTGCTGTGGATACAGCTATAATTATGGTCCTTTGGAACAGAAATGTGGCTTCTAAGTGGCATTTCTCATCACAATTTTTAAACAGGTGGCTGAGACGTATCATATAAAATTTTTTGTGGGTCATTTTGCTGTGAGATACAGCAATAATCATGTCCCTTTGGAACAGAAAATGGTGGCTTTAAGTGGCATTTCTCTCAACAATTTTAACAGTGGCTGAAAGTCATTTTTATAATTTTTGCTTGAAAAGCAGCAATAAAACATCCTATTAATAAAAACATGTTGTTTCGGCAACAGACATTTGTTCTTCAAAAGTGTCCAAAGTGCTCAATGATCATGCTTTTGAATTTTTGGGGTGGCATTATGCTTGACACATGCAGCTTATACTACAGTCAATAATCAAAAAAGGTTTCTAACAGACATTTGTTCTCAACAATGTGTCAAAAGTGTCTCCATGGTCATGTTTGAAATTTTTGGGGGCATTTTGCCTGTGACAACAGACAGCTATCTACAGTTTCCCTATTATAAAAAAATGTTTTTCTAACAGACATTTGTTCTTCACAATTGTCAAGAGTGGCTCAAGGTGGATGGAGTCTAGTCAGAAACATTAATAGTGTAGACATGTATAAATGACACATATAGCAATGACTTGTTTTGAAGATCTTTAAGCATAGCTATCAAACCCTGAAGAGACAACCCCAATTTAATACAATTAAAAAAGAGAAACAAGACATGGTGTGATTCATCCTATTTTAAAAATGTGTGTTTCTAGAAATTAAACAACTAAAAAACTTCATGTACAAAATAGCCTGAAAAAAATTCCTCTGAATTGTACAAGGGAGGTACAGGAAAAACTTGACCAATGTAGGTTATTCAGAGACAAGGAGTATTGGAGCACGGACAGATACAAAGTACAGAGACAATTTCCTCCAGCACGTTGAGTAAAATGAGAAAAAGAATCCAAGAAAAAGGCACCTGTTTGGAACAGGAGCGTTAACCACCAGTATATTTCCAATTGAAGCTCAATTGGTCCACACTATACGGATGGGCAAAGCGCTACCCCAGGACAGGGTACAGTAATATTTCCAGTGAAACTAAAATGTGTGTTGAAAGACTCCTTTTCCGGCAGCTTTTTAATCTTGGGTCATGCAGGTTTTGGGCTCATGCAGTGCCCAGCAAGTAAATCAATGTCCCAGTGAAACTAAAATGTGATTGAAAGAACTCCTTTTTACTCCGGCACGTTTTTAATCTGGGGTCATGCAGGTTTGGGCTCATGCTGTGGCCCAGGACAGGTATATTAAATGTCCAGTGAAACTAAAATTGTGGTTGAAAGACTCCTTATATTCAGCACTATTTTTTATCTGGGGTCAAGCAGGATTGCGGCTCATGCTGTGGCCCAGGACAGTATAGTCATTGACAGTGAAATAAAATGGAGGGTATTCAAAGACTCCTTTTCCGGCACTTTTTATCAGGTGGACATGCAGGTTTGAGGGCTCATGCTGTGGCCCAGGACAGGTATAGTATAATGATCCCTTGTAACTAAAATGGATGGTTGAAAGACCCTTTTTTCCCGGCACTTTTTTAATACTGGGGACATGCATGGTTTGGGCTCATCTGTGGCCCAGGCAGGTAATAGTCAATGTCCAGTGAAACTAAAAATGGTGGATGAAAGACTCCTTTTTCCGCACATATTTTAATCTGGGGTCCATGCAGGTATTTGGGGCTCATGCTGAGGCCCAGGACAGTTATAGTCATATGTCCAGTGAAACTAACATGGGGTTTCAAAGACTCTTTTCCCTGCACTTTTTATCTGTGGTCATAGCAGGTTTGGGGCACATGGCTGTGGCCCAGGACAGGTATAGTAAATATGTCCAGTGAAACAAAATGTGGTTGAAAACTCCCTTTTTCCGTCACTTCCACTATTAATCTGGGGTAGATGTAGGATTGGGGCTCATGCTGTGGCCATGACGGTATAGTCAATGTCCAGTGAAACTAAAATTGTGGTTCAAAGATTCTTTTCCGGCACTTTTAATATTTGGGGTCAGACAGGTTTAAATGGTCATACTGCGGTCCCAGTAACAGGTATAGACAAGGACCAGTGAAACGAAAATGGTGCTTGGAAAGACTCCTTTTTCCGGCACTTTTTAATCTAGGGTCATGCAGTTTGGGGCTCATCTGTGGCCCAGGACAGGTATAGTCAATGTCCCATGAAACAAAAATGGTGGTTGAAGACTTCCTTTTTCCGGCACTTTTTAATCCATGGTCATCATGTTTGGTGCTCCATGCTGTGGCCCAGGACAGGTATAGTCCAATGTCCAGTGAAACTAAAATGTGGTTGAAAGAACTCCTTTTACCAGCACTTTTTAAACGGGGGTCATTCAGTTTGGGGCTCATGCGTGGCCCAGGACAGGTATAGTCCAATGTCCCAGTGAAACTAAAATGTGTGTTGAAAGACTCTTTCTCCGCCCCGGCACTTTTTATACTGCTGGGGTTCATTGCAGGATTTGGGGCTCATGCTGTGGCGCAGGACAGGGATAGTCAATGATCCTGTGAAACTAAAATGGTGGTTGAAAACACCTTTTTTCCGGCACTTTTTAATCTGGGGTCAGCAGGTTGGGGCTCATGGCTGTGGCCCAGACAGGGATATCTATGACCCAGTAAACACAATGGTGGTTGAAAGACAACCTTTTTTCCGGCACTGTTATAATCTGGGAGGTCATGCAGGTTTGTGGCTCATGCTGCGTTCCAGGACACGGTAATATTCAATTCCAGTTCAAGTAAAATTATGTGTCCAAATCATATCTCGCCTTCTGGCACATTTTTATTTGTGGGTCATGCAGGTTTAGGGGCATGCTGTGGTGCAAGACAGGGATATGAATGGTCTGTGATTTTTTTTTTTTCTTGATGCTTTTATAACCTAATTTTGTTGCCTAAAAGAATGTAGCACAATCCCATTTGAACTGTTGTGGATGTTAATACCACTTCTCCAGCCTGTTTTGGGTGTAAGAATTAAGGTGTTGTGCTCTTCTCATAGACTTTAATGTCATCGATCATAATCTACTACTACCATCTACATTGAATATCATGTCCGATGATGGACGACTATCGACCCATCCGATCGATGTCGAAGGCCAACGTAATCGCTCAACACTACTTAAAACCAAACGAGAGAACTGTTTGGCAGCTTGTTTGTCCTCCCTTGGCCTCTTGTGGACAGGGTTAAACAGTGGAGCCAGTAAATCTGCAGAACCCTGTGCACCCCTAGGGGCAGCGCAACGTTGAGATACACCCCAAGTCAGGCCGTCGACCCTCGAGTGGGCTGGCGGGCAGGCTTTTTCCTCACACATACCATGGGCTGCATTCAGTCTAGACTTAGCACCGATCTCTCCTCTCAAAGCTGGAGATTTGTTACAGTTAAATCCAGCTTTCTATGAACGCACAGATCTCCCTTCTATGCAGGAGAGGTAGGCACCCTGAGAACACAACTGTAATGTTTTCATATTGTAAATCTGCTGCATTTTGTTTTATGCTAGAGTAGCATAGAGAAATTGCTACGGCCCCTAACTCTGAGTCAGGCAGGGATCGCCACACAGATGTATTCTGTTTACTGAGTAATAGAAGCCCTGCAGTGTTATTCTGTTTCGTCCTGGCAGTGTAAGAGAAAAGAGTGCCGGACTCCTTACTCTGAGTGAGAGAGACAGGAATGCTCACTCCTGTGAATATGACCATATTACGAACAGAATGTAAATATTTACGAACAGAATGTAAATGAGCTCTCAGCAAGTAAAATGCAAGGAGGAGGGATCCAACCAGGACTGGAGATCAGTGTAAACAGAAACAGAAGATAAGGAATACTCGTGCTAGACAAGACAGCTAATTGCTATTGACATCTAATTGTGCAAAGTTTACTTGTTTTCTCAACTGGTCCCCCTAATTCTGAAATACCATTTTAATGAAATGATACAACCGCTTTAAGGTTGTGAGCCCCAACAAGGACAGTGAAAAATGCGAATGATGAAAATCTCTGTACAGTGTTGTATAAAATAAGTAAAAATTTTAAATGAGTAAAATAAATAAAGTCCAATGGATATTTCAAGGGCATCTAGATGCTTTCCTATGCTTCATTTAACAGTTGGTTACTTTGTCTGCTTATACAACCCAGCATCATACTAAGATAATGTCAAAATCTAATCAATAATTGTTTATTTGCACTCAGAGAAAGCTTTATGAAGGTCTCAGGATAGAAATATATTGTACTGACAGGTAATATAAGAATGCTGATACCTCCTATGTGTTTGACAAGGTAATCTGGTAAGAGGAGATCAATATCTCTGAAAATCATAAAATCTGCTTCCAATGACAATTTTACTTTAAATGTGCAATCTCATAAGTCAGGTCTATGGTACAAGATGACAGACAGACAAGCAGAACTATATTATTGCAACTTACAAAAGAAAAAGTTGTTCTGTAACTCAGGGTGTAAGTGTGTATATGAGTATGAGTTTCATATTAAAATGTAATTTTACTTGAAATAATTATTTTAAAACTATTAAAAACTTATTAACCTGTTCCCCACAATGATTTTTGGTATTTTTTTGTGCTATAAAAATGGCATGTTTTTTTCTTGAATAAATTGTAATTTTTACACTACCATTTAATGTGCAGTGTAATAAATTGGGGAACTCAATGGAATGGAATGGAAATAAAATATTCCGAAACTGGTCATTAAACATGTCTCACTTAGCCAGCAAAAAAAAAAAAAGATTATTATTATTATTATATTTTCTTTTAAATAAATAAATTATAAAATGTATGTCATTTATATACATACTTGTAGTACACCACACTAGCTTATAACCTATGACACCTCTCCTATTCGATTGGGTGGGTTGTCCAGCACTTTTTAGGTGTCCAACACAAAATATTGATACCCTCTGCTCGCCAGTATTCAGGGCAAAAAATCTCAGACTGGAAAAATATCAAACATGAGTTTGATTATTATTAGTTGATACAGCGGCCATTATATTTCAAAAGCTCGCAATCCATGCCAAGGTTCCTCATATCTTGCGAGTCCCTACGCTAATCATTTACAGAAAAATGGGACATTATTTACAAGGCCATACTTACAGCTCAGTGGCTGGACTATAGACTGAACCCAGTGATATTAGCTGAGGGTTTCGGTATTTTGTGTTGGACATCTAAAAAGTGCTGAGCAGCCATCAAATAATAGAGGTGATATAGGCTATAAGCCAGCATGGTGTATCACACATATCTGTATAAATGGCACCATTTGTATTGCCTATCTATATGCAATATTAATACCAGAAACCACCCACCTCATACATAGAAGGAATGTAGGTGTTTGTCTTAACGGTATTTTTGCATCTGTGGCGTTTCCCCATGTATTATAGTGTTGCTTTTTTGAATACTGGTGCGAACTGGTACTTCTTTAATGTGTGTGTGTGATCTTCTGCTCATTAGTTATCTGTACCTGTTATATCTTTCCCAAGTAGCATAGGGGCTTATGTTGCCTCCTACTGGGTTCACACTAAAAGGTGCAATCAAATGTACACCAATCTGTAATATATTGATTTTAAAGAAAGGTGTATCGAGATGGCTCTCCTGTTGCATCTTTTAGCAAAAAGTAATAGGTGTAGTAACATGGACACTTTGGAGGCCTTTACTAGGCCTCCAGCTGCCATGGCAATAGCTTTTCACCCTGCGATCTTGTTTCAGGGTGCCGATCAGGCAAAGGAATGGTGCTGTGCACCATTCCATATTCATTCAGACACTATGGGCATGATCACTGCAGTGTCTAAAGCACAGGTGTCAAACTGCGGACCTCCAGCTGTTGGGAAACTACAACTCCCATCATGCCCACTGTTATTGATTATACAAATGCATGATGGGAGTTGTAGTTTCCCAAAAGCTTGAGGGCCGTAGTTTGACACCCCTAGTCTAAAGGTTTAAACAGCTGGGATTGGGGATGTTTCTTTTCCCTAATGAGAGCTACAGATCCCCATTGTAATATTCTTCTGTTACCTGCCATGTATGGAGCAGACTTAGTGAGTGAGCCCGCCCTATATTACTCTACTCTACAGTATGATGTAAAAGTGTGTCAAATGTCAGTAAGAGGTTAAAGATTTCATCTTGTCCCACAAAAAATAAGCAATTATACAGCTATGTTAACAGAAAAATAGAAAAGTTATAACTCTTAAAAGGCGGGGATAAAAATACAAACACATCATAAAAACTGTCTGCATGAAGAAGATTAAAAAAATATATATATTTTGCACCTATTTAAAAATGATGACCTACATTATTTTTAAGTAAGACAGCTCAAGAATTCACTAGTTTTTTTTCTTGTGTTTCATGGGTCCAAATATTTAGCAAGAAAGATTCATTTATTTTTGTGGATTATATACTGATGTCTTCCAAGGTCTCAAGGTTCAATTGTAGTAGGTTCACACAATGGAGCAGGTAAAACAAAGTAATGAAGTGTATGACTAAGGAACTATCACTATACAGTAGTTTATGAAAGTTATTTTTCTCTAATAATTTACACTGTGCTCTTCCTGAGATTCTTATGTGAATCTTATTCATAAAGTCTTCTGATGAATATTTATTAGTGTTTCGGCCTCTGTCCAGGCCATTTGGAATTCATAATTTAGCAAACACATGACCAGAACAAATTTGTAGCCTTTGAAAGCATGAAAGTTCCTATTGAATGACTGAAAACAAATCTTGAAAAACACAAGCATTTGATATGGAATTGATGCTGGGAAATTGCAACATTTTTAATTTACAAAGGAAAAACTTAATTTTCTGAAACAACAAACCTTTTTAACAACAATAGTATTCTAAGCATAACCTAAACAAATTCATAAGACACTACGCTTTACATGACATTAATATTGTCTTTAAACTTCTTTATCTTTAAAGTACATTGACTTTATAGATTAAATGTCATCTAGCATTCCTTAAAATGTGTCTTTAGTCATATCTAAATATATTTAACCATCAGAGATAATTGCAGTCAAGGAGTATTGTTGCAGCTTGCTTAAATCTGAGAAATGACAGTTCGGTTGTGATATTTTAGCCCATATTTTAATAGATTCTGACAATCAAGTAATAATGTTTCTGTGCTATAGAAGAAAAGTCAATATTTGTTTTAAAAAAGTGATACCTTACGCAAGTTATTAATGTAATTGGTCTTTTGACATACAGAAAAAATGACAGGCACAATGATTCCAATTAACCCTTTAATTGTCTTGTCATTTAATGTGTCAACAAAAATATCTTAGTATTGTGACATATTGTTGTGTTAAAACTCTTTGTTATAGCAAAAGGTTATAAGGGTAAAATAAAAGTCAAGATTTGCACATTACTGAGAGCTCAGCATGACATGGAATATTTGTTCTTGACATATTTATTCCCACTGGTCTTATTCCTACTGTTATTTTAACTATTTTGTTACATTTCATCTTGCGGCATTTTTTAACTGGATTTTCATTAAAGTTTTGGAAAACTCATACAAATGAAAAAATTCACTAGATACATTATATATCAATATAAACTTGAATAACAGTGCAAGTAAAATTTTACTCAAGTTTACATAATAGGTATATCGCGCCTGCTGGTGAATATTCAAGAGTGAATAAGAATAGTCACAACATGAAAACTGTTCCAACATACAATCATGTAGTGTTCTTTTATAATAATAATAATAATAATAATAATAATAATAATAATAATTAGCCAATAATCTAGTGCTTACAGAAAAACAACAAGACACAAGAGGGACAAAGGGAAAAAGGGAAGGTAGAGCGCACCACTGTGATTTTTGTTTTACAAGTTTCTTTAAGTTCAGCCACTAATAACTTAAAATCATTCTTGGCTTGTAAGTGGCTTAGATAAGCTTTCCAGTCTGGTAACTGGGATGCCACCATAGCTTCCAGATCAGGTGTTCCTAGCAGGGTTTCATAAGAAGAAGTCCAGTGATGGTCAGGGAACTTTTGAGCAAGAAGAGTTGAGGTGGAGGCCATTTCCAATTACCAAACAAGAATCTATTCTTTAAAACATACCTTTTAATAGTAATAATTAAGAAAACGACAATGAATAAGACCACCTGAAATAGAAGGGACAAAAGCACCTACACTGTCCCCTAAACTGTACACCCTCAAGTACCTCACAAAAAGGAGAAACCGCCCCGATAAGGGCGACCCCTAAACTAACTCCTAGACTGTCCCCTATACACAGTATCGCCCTTAATATCCAGTCGGACGACAGAACCCCAGTTGCTGGGAAAACAGGGACAGACAGAGCTTGATACAAATTGTGCAGTACCACCAAAAATGGATATGTGAAAAGGCGCCACTAATGGTATTCGGTGCCACAAGATGAAGGTATAACACTCCTATTGGCACTGGATAACAAAAACAACCCTACAGATCATGTGAAGACCGATGGCATCAGGTAGGGTATATCAGAAGCCAATGCTTTCTATGCTGAGGTATAACGTCAAAAACACCCCACTAGAACATGCGAAAAGTGATGACACAAAGTAGGGTATAATCAGACTCAATACTTATCTGCGCCAAGGTGTAGCGCCAAGAACAACCCAAACGCGTTTCGTCCCATTCCAGGGACTCCTCAGTAGGTAAAAACCATAATATCCATCTACAAGAATAATAAATATCAAAATAGAACATATACAGAGCACCTAACTCACAAGACAGTAATAAATACAAAAAGAAAAAGAAGAAAACAAGAAACACAAAAGATATTTCTGATCTTCACAGAACATCAGAAGGTACCTGAATCTCCAATACGTATATCCAAAGGGATTCCAGTGGATGTATCTTAAGGTTAGGAGTTGGTGTGACTCCCAATGGTGGGGAAACTGATACCAATGTTGGTGTATAATGTCCCACACAAACGTTCTACACATAATGGAATAAATAGATATTCCCAGGTGTAGACCCTGCCCATAAACTATGGGAGAGAACGCCCCCCATTGCACATGTCAGAAAGGAATATTACCTCACAGTATGCTCAATGTGACGCCCGTCGGCGTCTAGTAATCGCTACTGCGCATGTCAGGATATGCCAGCAGGGGCGCCGGCTTCAGTAACATGCACGGCGCCTGCGCAGCCTGCCGTGTGGGAGTAGTTAGTGCGCATGTCAGAGAATCATAAATGGAAGCGTCGGCTTCAAAATCATTGACGGCGGCTGCGCCAGTAATGACGTCGCTCGGGACATATTACATATGCGTGAGTGGACAACAACGGGCCGTATGAACTCCTCCCAGGGGAGGGAGTATACCTCCATACCCCCTGATGTAACGGCCACAACTAAGACCTACCTTAATCCCATATATATGCGGGTACCACTATTATCACAGATGGCTAGCGTACCAGTTAGCCATCCAAAGTAAAGACTAATAATACCGCCTGCTTATAACTAGCATAGGCGGAGCCAAAAAGACAGGCTAGGTCTAGAAAAGTCCAAAAGGATAAATAGAGCAAAGGAGGTAAATACAACCAGACATGTATATTATAGAACAATAGATATTAGGCATACAAATAAACAAAAAAGGGAATCTGTGTTACTAGGTGGGTTATAAAGTAAAGAGAAAGGATATCCAAACGGTGATTACAGAAAACACACAAAGGACAGAGACTCATTCAGCCCCTTTGGAAAAACACAATCAAGCCTGTAAATCCATTGTGTTTCACGTTGCAGAATGAGTTTATCCCAATTACCCCCTCTCAAAGGAGGTTTCACCAAATCAATGCCTCTAAATTTGATGGCGTCAATCCTCCCATCATGCTTATCCCATATATGTCTGGCAATCGGTGTATCATGTTGTTTCTTAATGTCACCGATATGTTCACCAATTCTTCTCCTAAACTCCCTCCGTGTTTTACCAACATACCTAAGCCCGCAAGGGCAAGTAGCCAGATATATAACACCAACAGAAATGCAGTTGATAAAACCCTTGATGGTATATTCGTGAGGCCTATCAGTGTCACCAAATGTTTTGCAGTTCACCACATATTGACAGAATTTACATCCACCACACTTGAAGCAACCATTCGGTTGTCTACCCAACCAGGTCTCTCGCTGTGGGGCCACATAGTGGCGTTTTACCAGACGATCTCTAAGACTCCGGCCTCTGCGGTAAGTGATGGATGGAATGGGGGGTAATATCTCCTTTAGGACATCGTCCTGCAGGAGTATTCTCCAGTATTTCCTAATGATATCATAGATCTTATCTGCATATGGATTATACTCCCCAATAATCCTAAGGTCATTCCTCACGACGCTTCCGTGCTCTACCGGCCTAGTTTTCGGGACCAGGAGGCCAATCCGATCCTCTTGTATTGCTTTGTGATACGCCTCTTTAAGAGAAGACTGGGGATAACCTCTATTTGTGAACCTACCTCTCAGATCTCTAGCTTGACTCATAAATGTTTGAAAGTCAGAGCAGTTTCTCCTAAGGCGAAGATACTGCCCTCGTGGGATACCTCTAACAAGAGATCTCGGATGACAGCTATCCCACCTAAGAAGGCTATTGGTGGCAGTGTCCTTTCTAAAGACCTTTGTACTAAGTGTGTAATCTGCATTTTTTGAGATAGTAAGGTCTAAGAAAGGTAGGCTGAACTCGTTAGCGGAAAATGTAAATCTCAAACCTATTTGGTTGTTGTTAAGAGATTCAACAAAAGCAGACAAAGACGGCAAATCTCCCCTCCAGAGTACAAAAATGTCATCGATGTATCTCGCCCATAATATGACGTGATCCATCAATGTACCCTCTTCCTCATCACTGAAAACTAGGGTGTTCTCCCACCAGCCCAGGAGCAAATTTGCGTACGTGGGAGCCATAGGGCTTCCCATCGCAGTGCCCCTGAGCTGGCGGTAGACCTTTCGGTCAAAAACAAAAACATTATTCTCCAGTGTAAACCTAAGGTGGGAAAGGATGTACTCATTATGCTTACCAAATTGAGTGACACGGGTGTCCAGAAAAGATGTAACTGCTTTCACTCCCTGATCATGTGGTATTGAGGAGTATAGAGCTTCAACGTCAATGCCGCATAGTATGGTATCTGCGTCAGCCGTAATGCCCTCCAATTTAAGAAGCAGATCGGATGTATCTCTTATGTAGGAGGGTAGAGAGGTAACGTAGTCTCTCAAATTGAGATCAATATAGACACCTATATTCTGGGTCAAACTCCCTATCCCCGACACTATGGGTCTGCCCTTAAGAGGATTTAGTCCTTTGTGGACTTTGGGTAGCCCATAAAACGTAGCCATCCTGGGAAAATCAGGGAGGAGAAAAGTATGTTCCTGTTTGTTAATTAGACGGTTACATAGCGCCTCATCTAAGAGCCCCCTTAGTTGTTCAAAAAGAGTCATAGTGGGATCCTTCCTTAGTACTTCATAACCATCTCTATCTTGAAGAAGGTCCAGACACATTCTATGATATTGTAGTACATCCATCACCACTACATTCCCCCCCTTATCAGCTGGTTTTATGACCACCGAGGTGTCCCTTTCTAACTCATTGAGGGCCTGTCTCTCAAGTCTAGATAAATTGTTCTGTCTATTCCTAGTACCATTGAGATCTCTCAATTCACTGGTGACAGTTTCAAGAAATGTGTCGATACAAGAGTATGGTTGTGGAGGTGGTAATTTATTACTCTTATTAGATAGAGTGGTGAAGGGCCCTTCCCCCAAAGGTCTATCTTCCTCCGACATCAGATCAACCAAGGTTTTCACACCCAGTAGATCATCACGTCCAATACCCAAATCGTCACATTCCTTCATATCCTTTTTGTGAAAGAATCTAGCCCACTTCACTTTACGGATAAAGAGGTGAAGGTCTTTTACCCACCCAAACTCTCTGAATCTATTCGTGGGAACAAAAGTGAGGCCTCTACTTAACACTTGTCTCTCAATGTCAGAAATTTGGCGTTGGGAAACATTGATGACCTGCAACTCGTCACCATAGTTTACCTTTGGGGGTGTTCTTTGTTCTTCAATAGGTACTGTGGGGGCTGTCTGTCTAAAAAATGCCCCCCAGCCGCATGTGAGGAGGAGGAGGGTTGCCCAGAGGTAGTGTTCCATGATTTGTTCGGGTAATTACTGTTACCCCTACCTTTCCTAACTGGCCCTCTACCTCTACCTCTTTGTCCTGGAAACGAATATCTCTTTTCAGATTCCGAAAATTCCGCCTCTGATGACGATATATCGGTATCTGATTCTCCCCCCCTGCTGTTTTTAGAAAGAAAGGAATATGCCCTCCCTTCCTTAAAATCTGCCAAATCTCGCAGGAATAAATTGTGTTTACGTTCCTTGATGTAACTTTGATGTCTCTGTATCTTATTACACAATTCCACCTCCGTCAGATCCGACCAAGATCGCAGTTTGATCCCTGAAAAATTTTGTAATATTTTAGGCTTTTTGGGAGTTTTATGCAGTTTGGCGGCATAGAAGAGTGAGGATTAAATAAGTGGAGTCCAGCAATTTGTCTGACTGTGATGAAAGGGGACTCTGGGTATCACTAGTTTAAGCACCATTATTAAAAGTCAACGAGAGCTCTGGCATGAGCAAGGAGCCAGATATGTGATGACAGGAAGAGGGCAACACACAAAGGGTTAAATTGACTGCAGCGCCAAGAGTTGGTTGCTGTGATGATGATGCTGAGCAGTCTTGTGATTTAAGTGAGGTGGTCTGTGTTAACAAGCGCTTAATACTAAGCTTTTCCCTCTGCTCTAAGGTTGCTATTGTCTTCTTATGGGAGAGGGACCCCTTTGATTTATCAAAATAACCCAAATAAAAAAGTTCCAGAGGGCTTAGCACCCATTTTTACTAAGGGATATTCTGGAGCAGAAAGCAACGATGCACCTGTTAAGCCTCCCTGTTAGGTTTAAAATGGAGCCGGAGAGTGCAGGAGCGCGCTTTGGGAGTACCATTTATTCCCGGGAGTATACCAACCTTTCTCTGCTGAGGACTTAGGCCGAGTACTTCAGATGCAGGCCGCACTTCTCCGAGAGGCCTGGCAGTGCCGTAAGAGTGGTGCTGGGTGTCACGACCGGTACCAGGTCAGTTCTGGGTGTCCCAGGGGTTGATAAAGCCACTGTGTGCCAGAGTCAGCTAGCTGCAGCCTCCTTATAAGACAGAGGATCAGCAGAGCTCCCTGTCTATGCTGCCATCTCTCTTGGCACCCAGCGATGCCCCCCAATAGGTTTTTTAGTGTGTGGGGTTTGTACATTTTTAATCAGACTTTAATTGAGATGCCAGTGGCAATGATGAATTGGGGGTATATTCTTTCAAGAGAAAGGGAAGAAAGCTGATCTGCCCAATTTAAGGCCCCAATTTTAAAACTCCTTATCTGTCTCAGCACGGTTGTTCTGAAAAAAAGAGGTATTTGGAGTGCAGCTATGCGGCCGGGAAAAAAATAAAAAAGGTCTTCAGGGGGTGCTGTTCATCAAAGGTAAATAACCCTGTTTCCGGGATAAATTTCCCTAAATTCCTAGGAGGTCGGGTTGTGTGGGGGGAGGGCTTTAGTCTTATGGGTAGTTTTAAAACCACCTTCCTCCGGGGAAATGCTAAATTAAAATCCTCCAGATAACATAGAAAAAGGGGAGGGACTTTTCTAAAACAAAAATTATTGATTAGTGCAGAATATTGCACTTGTTAAGGATCCCTGAAAGCACCCTGAAAATAATGGACCTCCCCTGTTACATCTTACGCAGTCAAGATTTAAAATATCAGCTTGGGTTTTAGAAAGAGTTACCCTGATTTATTTTTTTCCAGAGAAATAAATAAGTTTAGGAGAGATTCTGGAAAAAAATTTCCTTTTTTAAAATGCGTTTCGCAAAAACATGTTGTGGACTTAATTTGGTTAGAAAAAAACTACTTTGAGACCTTTGACTTAATTAACACTAATTGGCCATTGTATGTTACATGAAAAAGGTTTTTCGAGTGAACAACTCTTGATAAAGGCATGAAAAAGATCCCCTAATGCCAAGGATAATAAAAAAAAAAAAAAGGGATAGGGGAAAAAAACAACATATAACAAAACGGTTTTTAAGCCTAACAACAATAATTTGCATACCATTCCCCAGGAAAAGCCAAGGGAAAGACCCTTTGGAAAAGGGGAAAGGAAAAATAGCGAAAATAAAATACCGCTTGAAGCATTATTAACAGATTGCTGGGGGGTCCAAATTGTGGGGGCAAAACGGAAAAAAAGCACTCTGTGGTTGGGAAATTAAAAATGTAAGGACCTAGAAAAAAAGCCCTTTCAGTTTTATTAATTTAGAGAAAAAAAAGCCCTCTTTTACCATGCCCAAAAAAACTTTGTTCAGCTCTGGGGGCAAAAAAACCCTAAGAAAAAAAGGGGAAAAGGGAAAAAAAACTTTTTTTATCTTGGGGCCCGATATGCAACCTAATGATCTAAAAGCAATTATTAACCTGGTGTCTCATAATAACAAAGTCGTCTTGTACAAGTAAAAAAAGTACCCCGGGCGCAAACGATTGGAAGGGAAAACATAAAATCCTATTTTTCACATTCAGGTTTTTTTTTGGGGATCCCGACTTTGGGATGACCTGTGTGCCTTGGTATGGGTTTCTTTTTTTCAGCTTAAAATCAGTAGTGCGAGGGGGGGCTTCAATTTCCAAACCCGGGTTTTCTGGGGTAGGGATTCAAAAAAGCACCGAAACAGTGTAAACCTTTTCAACCAGGGTTTTCCATTCTGGATGAACCAGAAGAAATGGGAACCCCCCTTTTTACTTAAAAGCTTTTGTTTCCCAAATCAGCCCCAAAAGACCGAGGGCCCTTTTTTTGTCAAAATTACCGGCGGTTGGGATAGTTGTACTTGATTTTCAAAATTTAAAAATTGACCAAATTTGTGAGAGCAATTTTTGTACTATCGTTATCATTAAAAGGGGGTATTGGCAAAAACATGACAAGCTTTAAAATCAAAAGATTATGCCCATTTCCATTAAAGCTAGGAGGGAACAACCCTTAAATTTTTAAAACCCCCAACGAGAGACGACATTTGTGGCCCGGGCTGGGAGGGCAGGAGGTAAGACGCTGGAGCAGGTTTCATTTAAACCCCTGAAGAAAAGATGCCGACGCTTTCGTTAGAGATTACAGGGCAGACCCACGTGAAAAAGGGCCCGACGGTCCTAACGAGATCCGCGGGTTGATTTTCGCCCACGGAAGGGGCACCTTCCCTTTTACCCCTACCTCCAGTCCTACACCCCCCTTTTACACCCCGAAATTTTGTCCTTTTTTCAGAAAAAATAAAAAAATTTAAAAAAGGAGAAGAGTTTTTTTCACTTTATTGAAAGCGGCAAATCACAGCTATTCTTAAATCCCCAAATTTCCCAAAAGCCCAAATGGGTTAGAAACAGAATTTTCTTCGAATACCTATTAAATACCTATATTTATTGAAATGCGGTTGGGGGATAAACCCTAA
>JAODAL010010399.1:0-105386 GCA_025379985.1 Phyllomedusa bahiana | reverse complement strand
TTGTTTGGCAATTCTCCGTTCATCTTTCTTCTTGATGGCGTAGGAGTTAGAGGAGCCCTGAAAGGAGAGAAACAAGAGTAGAGGTCATTGCCCACATTACTGAATCCCACCAGAGGGCGACTTAGGCCTCGTTCACACGGCTTATTCTGCCGCGTATTGGCGCCGTACTGCGCGCCGGACTTGCGCTTCAGTACGGCGCCAATCCGCGGCAGCAATTACGGTAATCCACTGCTCTCATAGAGAACAGTGGATTCTGTCGCTCCTCCCCGCGAGAAAGTGACATGCACATTATTTACGGCGCGTACGCGCCGTAAACAATGCATTGTCTATGGGGCCGGGAGCGGCGCCCCCGCCGCGCTCTGGACCCGCCCCCGTCCCGCCCCTTATTCACGGCCGATTTGTGCGCTCAATACGGCGCACAAATCCGTCGGGAATAAGCCGTGTGAACACGGCCTTACACGAGGCCTGTTCACAGATAATTGTGACACCCACCTTGGCAGCATTGATGAGCTCATCTGCCAGGCACTCAGCAATGGTCTTAATGTTCCGGAAGGCAGCCTCACGAGCGCCTGTGCACAGCAGCCAGATGGCCTGAGGAAGAAGCAGAACCAGTTAGTAAAGGGGAATAACTTCAGCACTGGGCAAACGTCAGAGTTAACAATAGTCAATTAGTAATGGGAGCGAGTGGGGGCGTGTGAGCGCTGTCCCAAAACGTAGACCTATGTCTGTGGAATAGGAATACACATTGCCTTTAAGGTTGTGCACAGCATTGGACTTTGATCAGTGAGGTCCCTGCAATCATGATCTATCAGTGGTCTTCAAACTGCGGCCCTCCAGCTGTTGGGAAACTACAACTCCCATCATGCCTACGGTTACAGATTATATAAATGCATGATGGGAGTTGTAGTTTCCCAACAGCTGGAGGCACGGTTTGAAGACCACTGATCTACATGATCCAATACCTGGTTGACTCTTCGGAGAGGGGACACGTCCACAGCCTGTCTCCTCACTGTTCCAGCTCTACCGATACGGGTGGAGTCTTCACGGGGTCCGCTGTTGATGATGGCGTTCACCAGCACTTGCAGAGGGTTCTGGTAACAAGATAAAGGGTGGGGGTAGTGTTATTAACATGCAGCTAATGACTCATTTCACATCTCTACTGTCACTAAACATTCTCATTATGGATTCATATACTCTGCTGCCCAACCTAACCCAGCCAAGTACACAACCAACACCTGCCCATGCGCAACCATATCAGATCACAAACAGCTGCCCCATCACCCAAGGCACCGGGGCTCCAAAACAATCCATCTTCATTTGCTATTCATAAGGCTATGTTCACACGGCTTATTGGGGCACGTATAGTACTCACCGCAATACACCAGGTGTTTTGGAACCACGGGCTGATCAGCGTGTAATTACAAAGCACTGGGGGGCCAGCCCCATAGACACACATCGTCAGCAGTGTGTAAGCGCCGTGAACAATCGTCATGTCAATTCCCCCCCCCCCCCCCCCCGCGGGTACAAAACGATCGTATTGTACACACGGGGAGACGACGTGTAATGAGAACTATGAATTACCGTAATTGTGGCACGCAACTCGCCCTGTATAAAGCGCAATACACGGCAAAATAAGCCGTGTGAACATACCCTAACAGGCAACGTTTCAGCCATGCAATGCCCCTTTTCAAGCTTTCTGGTTTTGCATGGTCAAACTGTGGCTTGAGTAACAAAGGTGGATTTTCAGAGACCCTAGTGCAGGGGTGCCAAACTGCGGCCCTCCAGCTGTTGGGAAACTACAACTCCCATCATGCCCACTGTTATAGATTATACAAATGCATGATGGGAGTTGTAGTTTCCCAACAGCTGGAGGGCTGCAGTTTGACACCTGTGCCCTAGTGCATTGATCTCCACTTTCCTGTATAGAAACAGCCAAGTGAAAGGTTTCACCAAATCTGGACAGGGCTGAGTGAGAGGAATCCTCTATAACACTGTACAGGTCCAAAGCACATTCTGGATGATTTCAATAACCCCTGTGCTCCATCAGATGCCATATATGTAAGCGGCTCTACACTATGAAAATCACAATACAGGGATAGAGGACGCCACAGACCCCGATTCAATATGTAAATGTAATTGAGACCTTGGTATATTATGGTGGATTTTAAGAAGTTGTGTTAGGCAGTGCTCAACCCTCATCAACCAATTGCCATACACATTAATGTTGTCCAAATGTGCCGAAAGTATGAGGAGCTGGGAGGGGGAAATGGCAGACACCACTAACCAGTAATCAAAAAAAACCTTAAAGGGGTGTTCTCAAAGGAATATCCACACAACAGGTACAAACTGGCCATGTTACAGAATGAGTACAGTGGTGCTTGTGCCCATCCTCTCCACTCATTCCTATGGGTCTTCTGAATATAGCCAAGAACACTCACTGTATTTGAAACTCCCATAGAAGTGAATGAAGAGGATAGCCACAAGCGTTGCAGTCTTTATCAGTAACACTGGCGGCCTGTAGCTCGCTATGAGCCGACCTGTTACGTGGATGTTCATTCATGGGAACAAACCTTTACTACATCCAGCTCCAAACCAGAAAATCCACAACTTGTGATGAAGCAGGTGTACAAGCTGAATAGGCTCACATGCGTCACAGGTTCTATTAAGAACCTCTGTTCTGGCGCGCTAATGTACCTGCTGGACACAAACTGCCCGAGACCCACCAACACATGGCCACTGGCTCAGTCATGTCAATGGAAAAAGACGGCATGGCATGCTGCGCCGTTTTTCTGTCACTTTCTATGAAATCTGTGTGGGAGGCTCTGAACTGAATCTCCCACCACAGATGTGAACCGGAACCAGATTTACCACTGCGGGAGGTGTTGCATCAGCTTCCCAATACAAGACTCAATGATAGCTAGATCACTATTTTCACAGCCCAACAAGAGACAAACTTCTAACAGCGTATATCGAAGCACTAGGAGGCACATATATCAGAGCTGATTCCAGAAAGTCGCTTTATGATGGAAAAACTTAATAGCATCGGCAAGTAAGTGCCCCACCTCTGCCCAGCACAACCTGCTGCAGAATACAGGCTGTCCTAAAACAGCTGGGCTCTGCAGAGACAAACCAACAGCCTGCCCTACCCAGAGGCAAACAAATGCACTTAAAGGGAATGTGTCATCAAAAAATGACTTATTGTTTAACTCACATTTTTATGTTAAACACATTTTTTAGGAATTTTTGGTTATGTTTTTTTTTTTATTTTCCATCTCACTTTCAATATTTTTTTAATAATTCTTAAGTCCTGCAGTTCTCATTCTGGCCACTAGGCCTAATAATAGTCTAACACTTCCTGCTCTGTTTAGAGAGCTTTTCAGCAGTGTCTGCTCATTATCAGCACAAAGAGGGTCAAACTGAAAGGAGACGCCATTGTGTACAGATAACAGGATCCACCAGTCACAAGAGGCGATGTCACAGCTCCCCCTCTCCCCTCCCTTCACAGTGAAAACTCTCCTATACAAGTCTATGGGACAGAATCTGTCTTAATCTTATGTGCATGAAGCTGCTGTAAAGTATCTGACTGCTGTTAACCCCTTAAGCCGAAAGCCTGAAAAGTAGTTAATGACCAGAAAAATTTTTTAGTTTTTGCCTCCTTGCGTTTCAACAGTTGTAACTTTTTTTTATTTTTTTCAATGACGCGGTTGTATGAGGCCTCGTTTTATTCCAGACGAGTTGTACTTTATGGGGGAATAGTTTAAGTTCACTTATAAATAATTGCAGATTTTTTTTTTTAAATTGTTTTTTTTACTATTTTTTTTAAACCATTCACATTTCACACGTAATAAGTTAGTAGCTTAATTCTACAGGTTATTACGGTCGTGTGGATACCAAATGTGTAGGTTTTTTTGTGCGTGTAATTCATGCACAATTATTTTTTATTAAATATTTATTTTTATTTTACTATTTATTTTTTTACACTTTTTTTTACAGTTTGTGTGTTTTTTTTACTTTTTTTTTACTCCCATGAAGGGAGAACTGTTGAACATTTTTTTTTACACTTAGTAATGTATTAACATATTCATATATGCTAATACATTATACTCTGTCAGTCTGACACAGGCAGTGATTAGGACAGCACACAGTGCGTCCTAATCACTGGCTTCATACACAGACAGCTCTGGGGCTACTCTAGGTCCCCAGGGCTGACTGTGCAGTAGTTCCCCGGGCTCTGTCGGGTCACCGGGCGTTCCGATCACCCGACAGAGCAGGGGAACCCTTTGATTGCGCTGCGGTAACGCACCGCAGCAATCAAAGGGTTAAAGCACCGGGTTGGAGGTTTCCTCTGCACTCCGATGCTCGGACATGCTCTGGGATCGGGGCTGTGTAGTATAGCCCCAATCCCAGCGCAATTGCGGCGCCGGAAACTCGTGTCTGCAGCGACGTCTAAAGACGTCGCTGCAGATGAACGACCCGCACCAGCCGACGTCTAAAGTGGGCGGTCGTTAAGGAGTTAAAGCAGTGAAAGAGAGAATGTCTTCCCCACAATCATATATAGATGGCCGAATAGAGAAATCTACAATCAGGAAATAAAAACGACTGAGAGGAAAAGAATATGGATCAGGGGCTTGATTTAATAAGTAAAAAAAATTAAAATTGGCGACATATTCCCTTTAATTGCTTGTTCACACGGAGTTTTCACTCCGTGTTACACTCGCTTTTAGGATTAGTCTCTGGGACCGTCAGAACGGACCCAGAGACGCATCTAACAATTAGCAGTGAGATTATCACTGCGTTGTATGAGGAACACGGAGCGGAGTTTGATCATTGACATGCAATTCTTTGCATGACGGACCCGAGCGACGCTTTTGAAACATGCAGCCGAGATCTCTCATGTGAACGCCGCTGCGTGTTTGTCATAGCAAGCAGTGATTAAGTCACTGCTAATCTTGGGGTCCGCTCTGTCGGTCCCCAACACGGATCTACAAAGCGCTTGTAACACGGAGTGAAAACTCCGTGTGAACAAGCCCTTAAGTGCAGCTCACAATTAAAGGAGTTTTTGGCTTAACTTGTAGGGAAAAGTAAATGATGACTATTACCAAATACATTGCTGTTTTGATTGCGCTTTGTTCCGGAGACAACGATGTTATCAACGGCTAGTGTTCATTTTTCAGGTTACCGACCACCTCTGCTCTCTCATATGCGACTGCTCCAAGCTGCTGTCAGACCATGGTAAATCACTCCCTGCTGAGTCTTCTCTAGCACAGGAGCTTGTTTATCTAAGTTAATAGCAAGTTTTAACCCTTAGAGCTCTATAGCCTTGTGCACTACCAATTATAAACCCACCGCACTGATGTCACTAACAGGAACCGCAGAGCCGATCACCGCAATAGAAATGCCCACAGCCTGAACAGTGCGAGCTGCCTGTGGCTCTGAATCAGTGGTGAGAAAACCCCTTTAAGTACATACTCCTTGAATTAACACCCAAACTGCACAGTTACTATGTATGTACACAGATCAGATATGCTGCAAATTCTTCCACATTGACTTTAATAGAAGGCAAAATCCACAGAAAGCTTCTCTGCAAACTTTAGTGCACATTTTGCCTTCTCCCATTGAAGACAATGTAAAAGAATCTTAAGTAAAATTTGCATCAAACCCGGCTTTTGAACATTAGCCCTTAGGATTTGGAAACTTAGCACTTCTCACCCTTCACCCTGATAGATTGTGAGCAGGGCCCTCTCACCTTGCGTCTCATCTGTAAGTAGCTTTTTAATGTGTAAAGTATTTTTGTCTGTGCCTACACCCTCCAAATTGTAAAGCGCTGCAGAATACGTTAGCGCCATATAAAGATTAAGGATTTCAAGATGGAATGTCCCCTCATTCTGAATGAAGGGTTATATCATGTTTCAGCCGCCCCCTCACCTCTCCGGTCAGCAAGTGAATGATCTCGAAGGCGTGCTTCACGATCCTGACGGTCATCAGTTTCTTGCCGTTGTTTCTCCCGTGCATCATCAGGGAGTTTGTAAGACGCTCCACGATAGGACACTGAGCCTTGCGGAAGCGCTTAGCGGCATAGCGCCCTCCGCTGTGGGGCAGGAACTTGGTGTACTTCTCCTTCACGGCAATGTAATCCTGGAAGACACAGAAGAGGAGGCACAAGATGGAGTTATTTCCATATGGAAGAATCCGGTGCACCGACAATCCACCGACTAAGAGCACAGCGGCCCAATGTGGACAGTCCCTTTAAATGGCAACAACCTCTTATTTGCCCTATTTGAGCACATGACAGGTAAAGCCTGGTTCACATCTGCACCGAAGGTTCAGAATCTACACTGTAAAGGGAAGCTGTGTTCCATTCACAACAGACCCCAATGGAGCCCGACAGACTCCATTACAATGGGTTTGCTGGGTTTATGCCGTGGTGCCAGTCGTTGTGATGGAAGATAGCACAGGTCGCTGTATGGCGGAAACATGAACTAACACCAGAGGCCAATCTGAGTTTCTATATAGGTTTGTGGAGGAAAAGGGGAACAGCAGACGACCCCTCCAAACACCGACGCTTACCTGCAGGGAGATGTCGCTGATCTGGACGTCATCTGTGCTCCATTTCCCGAACAGCTTAATTTCAGGGGTCTCAGACCCGACAGGAACGGTTTCCCAATCTGCCATTCTGTAAAGGAGAAGAGGTTACACATGTGTATATACAGTCACCACAGGGTATAGACAATAGACACTAACAGGTTCCTGCACACTGGAAATGCAGTGGATTTCCCACAGCAGACAATCTGCCCCAAACTCCATACTGGTTAAAGATCTGCTACTGTAGATGATACGAAATAGAACAGAATGGAGAGAACACAGCGCTCCGCTGTATCGGGAAGTGCCATAGAACAGAATGGAGAGAACACAGCGCTCCCCTGTACCGGGAAGTGCCATAGAACAGAATGGAGAGAACACAGCGCTCCGCTGTACCGGGAAGTGCCATAGAACAGAATGGAGAGAACACAGCGCTCCGCTGTACCGGGAAGTGCCATAGAACAGAATGGAGAGAACACAGCGCTCCGCTGTACCGGGAAGTGCCATAGAACAGAATGGAGAGAACACAGCGCTCCCCTGTATCGGCAAGTGCCATAGAACAAATGGAGAGAACCCCAGCGCCCGCTGTACCGGGAAGTGCCAAAGAACAGAAGGAGAAACACAGCGTCCGCTGTACCGGGAAGTGCCATAGAAACAGAATGGAGAGAACACAGCGCTCCCCTGTACCGGGAAGTGCCATAGAACAGATGGAGAGAACACAGGGGCTCGCTGTATCGGGAAGTGCCAAAAGAACAGAATGGAGAGAACACAGCGCTCCCCTGTACCGGGAAGTGCCATAGAACAGAATGGAGAGAACACAACGCTCCGCTGTATCGGGAAGTGCCATAGAACAGAATGGAGAGAACACAGCGCTCCCCCGTACCGGCAAGTGCCATAGAACAGAATGGAGAGAACACAGCGCTCCCCTGTATCGGCAAGTGCCATAGAACAGAATGGAGAGAACACAGAGCTCCACTGTATCGGGAACTCCCATAAAACGGAATGGAGAAAACACAGCGCTCCCCTGTACCAGGAAGTGTCATAGAACAGAATGGAGAGAACACAGCGCTCCCCTGTACCGGGAAGTGCCATAGAACAGAATGGAGAGAACACAGCGCTCCCCTGTACCGGGAAGTGCCATAGAACAGAATGGAGAGAACACAGCGCTCCGCTGTACCGGGAAGTGCCATAGAACAGAATGGAGAGAACACAGCGCTCCGCTGTACCGGGAAGTGCCATAGAACAGAATGGAGAGAACACAGCGCTCCCCTGTATCGCGAAGTGCCATAGAACAGAATGGAGAGAACACAGCGCTCCCCTGTATCGCGAAGTGCCATAGAACAGAATGGAGAGAACACAGCGCTCCCCTGTACCGGGAAGTGCCATAGAACAGAATGGAGAGAACACAGCGCTCCCCTGTACCAGGAAGTGCCATAGAACGGAATGGAGAAAACACAGCGCTCCCCTGTACTGGGAAGTCCCATAGAGGAGAATGGAGAGGAAACAGTTCTCCCCTGTACTGGGAACTCCCATAGAGGAGAATGGAGCGAACACAGCGCTCCCCTGTACTGGGAACTCCCATAGAACAGAATGGCAAGAACACAGCGCTCCCCTGTACTGGGAACTCCCATAGAACAGAATGGAGAACACAACGCTCCCCTGTACTGGGAGCTCCCATAGAACAGAATGGAGAACACAGCGCTGCCCTGTACTGGGAACTCCCATAGAACAGAATGGAGAGAACACAGCGCTCCCCTGTACTGGGAACTCCCATAGAACAGAATGGAGATGATCACTCATGCTCTCCCCCCAGTCACAGCACTGGCAGCACATGGGGCACTGACGTTGTACAATGTACGGTCTAGAAGATTCTTCATACCGGGGGAGGCTCTGTAATACACAGTACACGGCCCTGTCTGTTACACATGTGCGGCCACAGGCCCGGGGGATATAACATGACGGACTGCAAGGTCTCAGCGCTCCCCACGGGCACCCAGCATTCCCCGCACTGACCCCCGTTCTCTCCCGCCCACCTCCCCGGTAAATCAGCCGCCAGCAGAGCCTATTACCCCTGATATCACTCACGTGTGCGCTCTGCTAAGTCCTAACCGGTCGGCGCTCGGAGCGGAAAGAGGCCGGGGCGGGGTCTCCAACTCAAATATACAGGGGCCCACACTTCCGTTTAGACCTGAAGCGCCGCTTGTGCCCTCACTTCACAAGAACGCGCGCACGCTGTAAAAGATAGACGTGATGACGGAGGCGCCATCTTTACTGAGGAGAGACTTCTTTACGTCACTTCCGGCCACCATCGAAAGAAAGGGCACGGGCAAGTCTGGAGCATGCGCAGCAGGGAAGGAGCCATTTTAAGTGCTGGCGAGAGCGGCGTGGAAGCTGCTGACATGTGATGTGAGCCATCTTGACTGGAGCGTGAACCAACTTTATTGATGCCCTGCAGCTGTGAACACTGCGTCCTACACTTAGGCTGTGTTCACATGGCATATTTTTCTGCGTGGAATCTGCGTTAAAAATAAAGATACACAAATTGCATCAAGTTTTTTTTTTCTGTCTCTTTGATTTTAGTGGGAAATTAAGCGAAAATAAAATAAGAAGTGACGTGGTTAATATTCCACATGCAGGAAAATAGACATAAAAAATGTAAATTCCACATGGGGAGAAATACACCAGTTTAGTAGTGGTGTGACTAATGTATCTCTTCTAGTTCTGATTTCTCAGTCACTGACAGGGAGTGTTGTCATGGGGCCACAGGAAAGAGAGGCAGGGTCCGTAAGATTGTTCTGTTTTCTTCTGCACAGGTCGACTCCCATCTTTAGCTTCAGATTTGTTGGTTTAGTATTTTCTTTTATTATTTCAGTGTTGGGCGCTAATTGTTTTAACCCCAATAGGACAGAATAGTGCGGCCAACGGAGACTTTCCGGGGCCCATTCTGGAGAGGCGCGGGCCCCAGAGGAGGGAGCTGCACCTATAACACATTGATGGCATAACCTAGAGATCTGTGATCAATGTGTATAGTGGGAACACACCTGTATAATGTTTGCTCGCACAGGGGCGGCGCTCCACGACCTTTTTTCCACTAGGGTCCAGTTTCAGGGAATACAATTCTTCCATGGCCCAGTGGGGGGTGCAGGGTAATGGGGCGTTGGAGGTTTAGAATAGCGTGCAATAAAAACACAAAGGGGGCATGTATGAAAACTGTCTAGGTCTAACACTTTGTTGCTCATAGCAACCAATCAGAGCCCATAGCAACCAATCAGAGCCCGTATCAACCAATCAGAACTCATAGTGACCAATCAGAGCTCATAGCAACCAATCAGGGCTCATAACAACCAATCAGAGCTCATAGCGACCAATCAAAGCTCACAGCAACCAATCAAAGCCCGAAGCAACCAATCAAAGCCCATAGCAACCAATCAGAACCCATAGCAACCAATCAGAGCTCATAGCAACCAATCAGAGCTCCCCTTGCATTTTTTTCATAGCACTATATGAATTTAAAGGGAAGCTCTGCTTGGTTGCTAAGGGCTTTGTTTGGGTGCTTTTAAAGCTCTGTTTTGGTTTGGCCTTTGAGTTTAAAAAGGGGTTTTGGCTATGAGCCCCTTGATTGGCCCTTCAAAGAGTTTCATTTTTTTTTTACAATGAGCCCCCTAAATTGGGAATTTGCTATGTGCTCTGTTTTGGGTTGCTTTTTGGTCCCTTTTTGATTGGGGTGCAAAATGAGCGCTGTTTGGGCCGCTAGAGCTCTGATTTTTGGTCGTTAAGAGTTTTGTTGGGGTTGTTTGTGTCTTTTGATTTGGTTTCGCTTTTGAGCTCTGATTGGCGCTTATGGGGCTATATTGGTTACTATGGGGCTTTTTGTTTGGTTTTTGTTGTGAGCTTTGGGGATTGGTCGCTGTGAGTTTTGTTTTTGGTCGCAAATGGGGTTTCTGTTTGGGTTGCCAATGACTCTGATTGGTGGTATGGGGGCTGATTGGTTTTTTTTGGGTTTCTGTTTGGTGTTTGGAGTTTCTAAAGGGTTTTTCTATGATTTTGATTAGTTCTATGTGCTCTAAATTGGTTGTGTGACCCCTGATTGTTCCCCAGGGTCCTGATTGGTTGCTATCAGCTCTAAATTGGGGTTTGTTATGAGCTCTAAATTGGGTTTTGCTATGGGCTCTGATTGGTTGCTTTTGGGCTTTTAAAAAATTTCCCCAAGGGGCTCTGGTCGCTAATGGCGCTAAAATTGGGGCCCCTTTAAGGGGCCCTTGGTCGAAATGAGCTCGGGATTGGTCGCTATGACTTTGTTTGGGTCATTTTGGGCCCTGATTGGCCGCTTTTGGCCTCTGTTTGGTTGGTTTTGGGCCCTCGTTTGGGTTTTTGTATGAGCTTGATTGGTTCGCCATGGGCTCGATTGGTTTTGTATGGGCTCTGATTTGTTTGGGCAAAATGAGCGCTGTTTTGGTCCAGGGGTTCGGGATTTTTTGGGTTATGGGCTCTTGTTTGATTGTATGACGGGGTTTGGCCCCAAATGGGCTCTGATTGGTTGCTATGGGCCCCCTAAATTTGGAAAGTATGAGGTCTGATTTGGTTGCTGTGGGCTCTAAATTGGGTTTTGCTGTGAGCTCTGTTTTGGTTTTAAAGGGGGCTCTAAATTGGTTTTCCTAGAGCCCCTGAATTGGTCCCCCCATGGGCTCTGATTGGTTGCTAGGGGCCCTCTGTTTGGGTTTTGCTATGACCCTTTAAATTTGGCCCGTCATGGGCTTTTTGATTGGTTTTCTTTTGGGGCTCGGATTGGTTGCTGTGGGCCCCCCTGATTGGTTGTTTGTGGTTTTGATTGGTTGCTATGGGGCTCTGATCGGTTGCCCATGGGGCCCCCGTTTGGGTTTTGCTATGGGGCTCTGACTGCAAAAAAGAAAAATTTGAAACTGTAAAAAAATTTCTCTCCCTATAACTCCAAGGGAAAAAGAAAAAAATCCCCAGGGCAAAAAAATAAACTGGGAAAAAGGAACAAAGGCAGCAGAGTTCTTAAAAAAAACGTCCCAAACTTAAATAAAACAGTGGAGGTAAAATTGCTCCCCTTTTTGGGGCTGTAAAAATTTTCCGGTACAGCCCACTTGGTCGTTTTTGGTTTTTTCACCTCCCCTGCGGGGGTTTCCGGGTTTTGTAGAGGCTGGCCCCAAAAAAACCCCGCCTTCGTTTTGTCCACGGGGGAAAGGGCCCCAAGGAAACACACGGCAAACGGATTTTTCCAAACAAAAAAAAAGGTTCCCTCAGGAAAAGGGGGAAATGTGTTAAAAGCCCCCAAGGGAATAAAAACCCTACCCTAAGAAAAAAATTAGTTTTTTTTTAAAAATAAACATTCCCGGCGTTTCGAAAGGGTTAAAACCACTCCCCTTCCTCAGTTTATAAAACTGCCAATTTCAAAAAATTTTTAAATAAAAAATTCCCCATCTAAACACTAATTAAAACCAGATTAGAAAATTTGTTTTCAATCTGAATTTTAAAATTATAAACAAAAAAATCATGGGATTATTTTTGACTATTTCACTAGCCCCTTTAAAAATTTTTAAGTTTTCTTTTAATAAAAGGGTTTTCAAAAAATTCCCCTTAAAAATTTATTTTTATAAAACTATATATAGAACTTATAAACTTTTAAAAAATTTACTTTTAAAAAACATTACTCTTTAAAAAGAAAATTTTCCCCCAAAATGAAAAAAAACAAAAAAGGGGTAATAAAAATATATTTATTTTTATATCAGTTTAAACAATAAAAAACCGGGCCCTCCAAAAAAAAATTTTTTTTAAACACCACGGATTAAAAAATTTTTTTCGTTAACCCCGTGTGGTTTTTAAGTGTTTTTTAATTTTAAATAAATCCAAAAACTTCCCCAGGGAATTCCAATTTATTTTTTTTTCTGTTTGGTACTTCCTCGGGATTTTTTTAAATGGGGTTTTAAAAAACCAATTCTAATTCATTGCTTTTTTATGAAATATCAAAGCAGTGTCTGGGAAGACTGTGGACGAGTTCAATTTTTTAAATTGTAGGGGGTGTCCTCTTGACTTTGGGAAAATTTTTAAATTGTAGCTTTTTTTCCTACTTTCTGTATCCCACACTGGCATTTAAACAGGAAAAAGGGACAAAAAAACTAAAAAAAAGGGAAAAGGACATTTTTTTTATAAAAAAAATTCCTCTTCCGTCGATGTTTGTTTTTTAAATTTCTTTCACCTTCTTTATGCCCTTCGCAACATTTAAAAAAAGTGGCCCCACATGCAAAAACTCCGGGTTTTTCGGGTTATCTGAAAATTCCTTGCTTCTTTTTTATTAAAAACCTTTCTTTTCATGATTTTTTTTTTAAATTTGGAGGGAGCCAAGTTTGTTTTTAATAGTTTTGGCCCCCTTTTTTGAAAAAAAAATTTTTAGGTTTTTTCAGAAAAGGGTTTTTTTTTTAAAAAACCGGGTAAACGTTGAGGATATGCCAATGGTTTTTTATGTTTTTTTTGGGAATTTCTTTATACTCCCGAACAAAGGGTTTAAATAAAAACTAAATTTAAAAAAGGCCTTTTTTTTTTTTAATCTTTTTTTTTAAATTTTCTTTTTGATTCAAGTTATTGGGGGTTTTTGGGTTTTTAAAAACACCGTTTTTTTTCCCGGGAGATCCCTGTTAAACAATTTTCGGGGGAAAACCTTTTTGAATAAAATTTTTTCATTTAAAAAAAATTCAGTTGCTCTAAAAAACCGTTTTTTTTTTTGGTTTCCCCAAATTTTTTCTTTAATTGGGCCCAATTTAGGGCCCTTTCGGAAAATTATTAACCCTTTTTCCCTCTGGGGTTTTTGATCAATAAGCCGGGGTATTTAAATTTAAAATTTCCTTTGGTTTTTAAAGGGTTTTTTCGATCCCAATTTCAGGGGTTCCCCTACATAGAGGGCACGTCTAAAAAATTTCTTTTTCCCTTTTTTTGGGAAATGAAGCCGTAAATTTTAAAAATTAAACCCCCAGTGGGTTAAATCATTTAAATAAAACTCACAAAATTTTCAAAGGGAATCTGGGGGGCCACCCCCAAAACAAACAAAAAAGGAAGTCAAAAAAAACCTTTTTCAAAAAATATTTGATATGTTAAAAAAATTTGGGGGTTTTTTTCTCAACTAAATTTGTTTAGTCTTTAAAAAACAAACCCAAAACGGGTTTGGGGCCGGGCGAGGGGGGCAAACTCCCTTCCCCATCGCCGGGGCCAAAACCTGTGGTGGTAATGTACTTTTTAATAAAAAGGAAAAAAAAATATTTTTAAAAATTTTCCCTTTTAAACCCTTTTCAAAAAAAAAAATTTTTTTAAAATTTTTCCCCAGAAAAAATTGGGCTTCGGAATCCAAAAAAGGGGTTTTTTATGCTGTAAACCCCACCCATGTCGTATTCGATTTTTAACCCCTGTAAGCCAGGGGTTCCCAATAGGGTTTACGGTGGGAAGTTTTCCTTTCCCCCCTTCTACCCGGGCCCGTTTCCCCACCCGTTTTTACTCGAATTTCGAGAAATGGGCGGGGTTACGGGGCAGAAAAAAAACCCTTTCGGGATTCAGACCCAATTTTTTTTTTCCTTGAAAAATTTAAACAATTTTTTTTTTTTTGGAAGGTTTAGGGGCAAAATTTTTGAAAAAAAAATTTTTTTCTTTTTATAAAAAAATTTTAAATTACCCCAAAAGAAAATTTTTGGCCCCGGGGGTTGGGGACGAGAGTTGCCCCATCGCGGGCCCAAACCTTTTTTATGGGTTTGTTTGGGAAAAAAAATAACATTGAGTTTTTTAAAAAAAAAAAACCCCATTTTGTTGGGGAAAACAAATTTTTTAGGGGTTTTTATTGACGATTTTTTCTGTTTGTTTGGGGGGGCCCCTAAAGTTTTCCTTTTGAAAATTTTGGGGAGTTTAATAAAAATTTAATAACGACTGGGGTAAAAAAAATTCTTGGTTTTCATTTCAAAAAAAACTGAAATAGTTTTTTTCTGGGCGTGCACCTTCTATTTTTAAAGGGAAACCTTTAAAATTGGTATCGAAAAACCCCATTTTAAAAGCCACGGATTTCAAAAAACAAACCTGGCTTATAAAATCAAACCACAAAAGGAAAATGGGTTTTAATAATTTTTCCGTTTTTGGGCAAAAATTGCGAATTAAAAAAAAATTGTACCAAAAAAAAAACTTTTACAGAGCAAGTTTGATTTTTTTAAGGGAAAAAAATTTCAATCAAAAAGGTTTTCCCAGAAAATTTTTTTACGGGGAAATTCGGGAAAAAAAGGGCGTGGCGCCCTAAAAAAACAAGGGGAAAATTTAACTTAAAATCAAAAGGGAAAAAAAAAAGTTTAAAAAAATAAAAAAGAAAGATTTTTTTTTAAAAATGATTTTAAAAATTCAACCCAAAAAGCCCCCGAAAAGTAAAAAAGGAAATTCAAAAAAAATTCATAAAAAAAAAATTGGGGAAATTTTCCTCAACGTGCCCCGGTTTTAAAAAAGAAACCCCCCTTTTGAAACATCCAAAATTTTTTTTTTAAAAGGAAAAACCCAAAAAAATTTATTTAAAAAAAATCTTTGGGCTCCCTCAAAAATTAAAACCCAAAAACATGAAAAGCAGGTTTTTCCCCTAAAAAAGGGGAGAAAAGAAATTTACAGAAAAGGAGAAAAAGGGATTATGCATTTTGGGCCAAATTTTTTATTTGTAAATTTTTGCAAAAAGTCATCAAAAAAAGGTAAATAGTTTTTAAAAAAAAAATCAACAATTTAGAAAAATTTTAATAAAAAAGGGACTTTCCCTTTCCCTGTTCTATTTTCTTATTTTTAAATTTTACCTGACCCACATCCCTAGGCTTAATATGTGGGGAAAGGGGACTACTTTTAAAATTTTTAACCCGAGGGGTTTTTAAAGAGGCCCCGCTCCCAAGGGTAAAAAAAAATTTGGGCAGTCCATAGTCTTCCCCAGAAACGGTTTTTTTTTATTCTTTTTAATTTCCCAATAAAATTAGAATTTTGGGTTTTATACGGGCCCATTTAATTTCCCCGGGAGGAAATTACCAAACCCATTTTTTTTAAGAAATTTGGGGGGTTAGTTGTGGGTGTTTTGGGGATTTTAAAAATTTTTCCTTTTTTAAAAACAAGGATTGAAAGAAAATTTTTTGGGGAATCCCGGGGGGTGAAAAAAAATTTTTTTTTTTTGGGAAGTTTGGGTATTTTTTGTTAAATCTAATATATGTATATATATATTTTTATTAATTTTTATTTTTTTATCTTTGGGTTAAAAATTTAATTTTTTTTAAAGGTAAGGGTTTTTAAATAGTATTTTTTTAAAAACATTTTTTTATTGTTCAAAATTAAAAAAGGGTTTTTTTAATGAATGAATTTTTTTTTGAATGGAATGTTTTGCCCTTTTTTTAAAATAAAAATTTTAAATTTCAATGGCGGGGGGGATATTTAAAACTAATCAAAGGGGTTTTGTTGTTTTTTTTTTAAAACATGAAAGTTTGGGGTTTATTATTTTAATCGGGGTTTTTAAATTAGTTTTTTTAGATGAGTTTTTAAATAAAAATTTTTTTGTTAAATTTTGAGCAGTTATACATCCCAAAGGAAAGAAAGGGTTTTTAAATTTTGGGGAAACGGAATGTTCATTTAAAATAAATATTTTTTTTAGATATTTTTTTTATTCCCTTAAATTTTTGTTTCTGCACTTTCCCCTTGTCCCCTGAGAACTTTTTCATTTATTTGGAAATCCTTTTTGGCCCGGTATGGGGCTCGGGACGGGTTGCTAAGGGTTTGGTTGTTTTTGGGGAAAACACATAAATTTTTTAGACCTGGGACATTTTTCCCTTTTATGTGGGGGCAAAAAATGGAAAAACTGTATCAAATTAGGGGTATAGTATGAGGTAACCAATATTATAGAACTGCAGACTGATTGTCAGCTCTGTGGGCCAGCATTGTATATTGATTATGTATGTATATTATGTTAGTGAATAATTAGACAGAGGCCCACTGGTACCAGAGAAAAGGGTTAAATAATTTAATTAGTTCCTCAGTCTTAAATGTGTTTATAATTTCCAGATGCAAGAGGAATGTATTCATTATTGTTATTGTTTATGGTTTATCAGAGTTATTTCGCTCACCTGCCCTCTTATTGGTCAGTTTTTGTTCCTCCAATTTTTAATCGCTGATAATGCACGTTTGTTATTAAATGTATGGTGACGGAGATGATTACGGTAACATTCCATTACTCATTTCCCAGAATCATCTAGAACCATTATGATGTCCCCCAGATTTTTAGCCGCCCCGACAATAAACCACCTGTTTTCTTAGTATTCAAATAATCCAAACAACTGTCTGAGCGATTTACCAGGTGATATGCAGCAAATTCATTATTAGTACGGCACAGGGCCGTTCCTAGGGGCGGGAGGGGCGGACGATCGCCCGGGGCGCTGAGGCTCCACTCACCCGAGCCCGCCCGGCGGATAGGCCCTGGCTCTGCGTGGCTGTTAGACAATGGCCGCGCAGAGTCACTCAGCAGCTGCACGCACTCGCTGTGCAGCTGCTGGTACAGGGGAGGAGGCAGGCCGGATCGTTCCCGTCGCTGAGATCTGTCGGCAGGTCTGCGGCCGAGTAGATCCCTGAGAGCTGCGTACAGCGTAAGCGGCGTGATGACATCACGCCACTTACACTGCTCTGCAGCTCCCGGAGTTGGACACGGGGACCGTGGTCAGGTGAGTAATTTTTTTTTATGTTATAATTAGCTACATGGGCATGTACTGGCTAGAGAGGGACATCTACTGGCTACAGGGCGGCATGTACTGGCTACAGGGGGGCATCTACTGGCTACAGGGGGCATGTACTGGCTACAGGGGGCATCTACTGGCTACAGGGGGGCATCTACTGGCTACAGGAGGGGCATGTACTGGCTACAGGAGGGCATCTACTGGCTACAGGGGGGCGTACTAGCTACGGGGGGCATGTACTGGCTACAGGGGGCATGTACTGGCTACAGGGGGGCATCTACTGGCAACAGGGGGCATCTACTGTCAACAGGGGGGCATCTACTGGCTACAGGGGGGCATGTACTCGCAACAGGGGGGCATTTACTGGCTACAGGGGGCATCTACTGGCTACAGGGGGGCATGTACTCGCTACAGGGGGGCATGTACTGGCAACAGGGGGCATCTACTGGCTACAAGGGGCATGTACTGGCTACAGGGGGCATCTACTGGCTACAAGGGGGCATACTAGCTACAGGGGGTATGTACCGGCAACAGAGGGACATCTACTGGCTACAGGAGCATCTACTGGCTACAGGGGAGCATGTACTGGATACACGGGGCATGTACTGGCTACAGGGGGCATCTACTGGCTACAGGGGGGCATGTACTGGATACAGGGGGGCATGTACTGGCTACAGGGGGCATCTACTGGCTACAGGGGGGCATGTACTGGTTACAAGGAGCATCTACTGGCTACAGGGGGGCATCTACTGGCTACAGGGGGGCATGTACTGGAGACCAGGGGCAGGTACTGGCTACAGGGGGGCATCTACTGGCAACAGGGGGCATCTACTGGCAACAGGGGGGCATGTACTGGCTACAGGGGGGCATGTACTGGCTACAAGGGGCATGTACTGGCTACAGGGGGGCATCTACTGGCTACAGAGGGACATCTACTGGCTACAGGGGGGCATGTACTGGCTACAAGGGGCATGTACTGGCTACAGGGGGGCATCTACTGGCTACAGGGGGCATGTACTGGCTACAGGGGGCATCTACTGGCTACAGGGGGCATCTACTGGCTACAGGGGGGGCATCTTCTGGCTACAGGGGGCATCTACTGGCTACAGGGGGCATGTACTGGCTACAGGGGGCATCTACTGGCTACAGGGGGGCATGTACTGGCTACAGGGGGCATCTACTGGCAACAGGGGGCATCTACTGGAAACAGGGGGCATCTACTGGCTACAGGGGGGCATGTACTGGCTACAGGGGGGCATCACTGGCTACAGGGACATGTACTGGCAACAGGGGGCATCTACTGGCTACAGGGGGCATCTACGGGCTACAGGGGGCATATACTGGCTACAGGGGGCATCTACTGGCCAGGTCTGGGGAATATGAAGAAGGAATGTAGCTGGTACAAGAAGAGTCAGTCCCGATTACTCGCAATGCTAGAGCTTTGAAATCTAGAAATGGCATACTGGGATTCTGTGCGGATAACATGCGTAGTTGACTTTGTGCCATTCTAGAGTCCACTCCTTCAATGAAGCGATCAGTAATTATGCTCTCAGCAGCTGAAGGATCAATAGTGTCAACCTGTTGTAGGGCCCTGTAGGCGGATTGAAGTGCTAAAGCATATTCCCTGAGACTCTCACCTGCTTTCTGTCGTCTGTTGTAGAACTTAAGGCGGATTTCGGTTGGTGACTGTACCTCAAATTCTTTTCTCAGGCGATCAAGGATTTGTTTGACAGTGGTTTTCTCAGTAGCTGGCCATGAACGAACTTCCTCTACAGCGGACCCTTCGAGTTGGCCCAAGAGTAGCTGTACCTGCTGAGCAGGGGAAAGCGAGACAAGTTCGAGCGTGCGTGTAATCTTCTCCCTGAAGTCAGCTAGTGTGTGTGGTTCTCCCCTATAGCTTGGGAGACTAGAAGTTCCAATAAAGAATGGTACTCCTATAGCAACTGTAGGTGCAGGAACGTTGTCAATAGCAACAGTTGGTGGTGCAGCAACATTAGCAGATGAAGTAGAAGGACTACTAGGACCAGCAGAGTCATGGGTACTTGCTGTAGACATTGTGAATGAATTGGATGTACTGTCCTCCCAAGAAGAGAAAAAAAAAAAATAGGTGCCTGTCACTTTAAAAAAAAAATTTCTCTTTCACTATAGCGCTGCTAGGCAGGGTACCCCGGTACTTGTAGTGCAACAGCTCTATCCTGTTCGTGACGCCACTTTTTCCTTCCTTGGCATACTCGGAACCCTGGGGTGGCCCCTTTAAGATGGTTGTTGTCACGGGTAACGGTGTATGGCACGAGGGTAATATGGTGGCTAACTTCCCCAGGGACCTGAGTACCCAAAAATTCTTCGTTGTCCCTAGTCAAGACACCAATCACTAGACGACCAATGCCAGGGTTCGGAAACAACGGTAGTTGCATTTATTTGCAGCAATAACTAGTTGAGCCCTTGTCTCTGGATGCAACCAGGAATACAATAACTGTGATGCAGTAACAATGACTTGACTTGAGTATGATGTAATAGCGGCAGCTTTGATAATGATACAACAGTCTCTGAGTATGTGTCAGACTCTGGTAACTTGAGATGCTGGGAGTAGTATTACTTTAGAAAGATAACTGATTACAGACCTTATTCCTGAAGAGTGGATTATTACACCAAGGGCACAGGCTTTGAGAAAAAGACCTGGTTTGAAGGACCTCTGATTCTTGAATACTCGGATTTGAGACAGACTGAAGCTACTTCCGCACGCGTTGACGCATGAGAAGTGCGTGGATCTCTGACTTGAAAGCCAGGAGAAGACTATGACCGCGGGCGGGAGACCCTCTCTTCCCAGACCGTCGGACAGAAGGTTTTCTGACTGGACTTGCACCCTCCTGAGTAGCACTGGAGATCCTGTGTGAGTCCCTTAGGTGGTAGGAGAATTAAGGACAGGTTTGAGGTAGGCTAGGGGCCTAGCAGAATGGCTGAGGTGAGCCAGGGAGCAACACACACCTTGACTTGCCGGAGACCTCGCACACCTCCAGATGGAGCAGCAGAGACTAACCAACTAACTGCCTAACTGCCTAACTGCCTCTGGCCAGCCGTTGGTGTTGGCATGGTAGCAGAGAGGTCACAAGTCAGAGAGCTATTTAATAAATTTGAAATACAGGTTATGCAGCAAATCAGCAGATATACATGATATACATAGGAAAATTTTATAACAAGGAAACAAACAGCAGAGGGGCGACCTAGAGAATACTTTAGACTGCAATATTATGATTTATTTTCTGCACTGAAACATTGTGACAGAATACAGCAAAATATGGAACAAAGAAATCTTCAGTGCTGGGTCACTACAGGGTGCATGTACTGGCTACAAGGGGGAATCTACTGGCTACAGGGGGGCATCTACTGGCTACAGGGGGGCATCTACTGGCTACAGGGGGGCATCTACTGGCTACAGGGGGGACATCACTGGCTACAGGGGGGCATCTACTGGCTACAGGGGTCTCTACTGGCTACAGGGCTACAGGGGGCATCTACTGGCTACAGGGGGGGCATCTACTGGCTACAGGGGGCATGTACTGGCTACAGGGGGGGAATGTACTGGCTACAGGGGGGCATGTACTGGCTACAGGGGGGCATGTACTGGCTACAGGGGGGCATCTACTGGCTACAGGGGGGCATGTACTGGCTACAGGGGGCATCTACTGGCTACAGGGACGTACTGGCTACAGGGGGGCATCTACTGGCTACAGGGGGGCATGTACTGGCTACAAGGGGGCATCTACTGGCTACAGGGGGCATGTACTGGCTACAGGGGGCATGTACTGGCTACAGGGGGGCATCTACTGGCTACAGGGGCATGTACTGGCTACAGGGGGGCATGTACTGGCTACAAGGGGGCATCTACTGGCTACAGGGGGGCATGTACTGGCTACAGGGGGGCATCTACTGGCTACAGGGGGGCATCTACTGGCTACAGGGGGCATCTACTGGCTACAGGTGGGCATCACCTGGCTACAGGGGGGCATCTACTGGCTACAGGGGGGCATGTACTGGCTACAGGGGGCATGTACTGGCTACAGGGGGGCATCTACTGGCTACAGGGGGGCATGTACTGGCTACAGGGGGGCATGTACTGGCTACAGGGGGGGCATGTACTGGCTACAGGGGGGCATCTACTGGCTACAGGGGGGCATCTACTGGCTACAGGGGGGCATCTACTGGCTACAGGGGCATCTACTGGCTACAGGGGGGCATCTACTGGCTACAGGGGGGCATCTACTGGCTATAAGGGGGCATCTACTGGCTACAGGGGGGCATCTACTGGCTACAGGGGGGGCATGTACTGGCTACAGGGGGCATCTACTGGCTACAAGGGGGCATGTACTGGCTACAGGGGGCATGTACTGGCTACAGGGGGGCATGTACTGGCTACAGGGGCATGTACTGGCTACTGGGGGGCATGTACTGGCTACAAGGGGGCATCTACTGGCTACAGGGGGCATCTACTGGCTACAGGGGGGGCATCTACTGGCTACAGGGGGCTTCTGGCTACAGGGGGGCATCTAGTGGCTACAAGGGGGCATGTACTGGCTACAGGGGGCATCCACTGGCTACAGGGGGCATCTACTGGCTACAGGGGGCATCCACTGGCTACAGGAGGGGCATTCACTGGCTACAGTGGGGCATGTACTGGCTACAGATTGCATCTACTGGCTACAGGGGGGCATGTACTGGCTCCAGGGGGGCATCCACTGGTTACAGGGGGGGCATCTACTGGCTACAGAGGGGGCATGTACTGGCTACAGGGGGGGCATCCACTGGCTAAAAGGGGGCATCTACTGGCTACAGGGGGCATCTACTGGCTACAGAGGGGGCATCTCCTGGCTACAAAGGGGCATCTACTGGCTACAAGGGGGAATCCACTGGCTACAAGGGGGCATCTACTGGCTACAATAGGGCATCACCTGGCTACAGGGGCATCTAGTGCTGATAAAGTGAGGAGTCTAAGATGTTTGTTTTATATATTTTACAGTGAAGAGTTGTGGCCGGGAGAAGTCGTCATGGCATCTGGGACAGATGGAGAAGAAGAAGAGAAAGAGACCAACTCTTCAGAGACGTCTCCTATGAGTCACCAGATATAACTTTACTGTAATCACTTATATATCTGCAGAACCTGTGTACAGCTGGTATCCACCACTGTATGGTCACTGTATGCTGGTAATATTGGTTGTAGTATAATGGTTTGCATTCCGTAATGGTCAGTTTGTATTATTCGGTCACTATGTGCTGGTAATATGTGGTCACGGTGTCGCAGTATTGGGTCACTATGTGCTGGTAATATGTGGTCACGGTGTTGCAGTATTGGGTCACTATGTGCTGGTAATATGTGGTCATGGTGTCGCAGTATTGGGTCACTATGTGCTGGTGATATGTGGTCACGGTGTCGCAGGATTCAGTCACTACGTGCTGGCGATATGTGGTCACGGTGTTGCAGTATTCGGTCACTATGTGCTGGTGATATGTGGTCATGGTGTGGCAGTATTATTTGGTCACTATGTGGTCACGGTGTCGCAGTATTTGGTCACTATGTGCCGGTGATATGTGGTCATGGTGTGACAGTATTATTCGGTCACTATGTGGTCACGGTGTTGCAGTATTCAGTCACTATGTGCTGGTGATATGTGGTCATGGTGTTGCAGTATTCGGTCACTATGTGCTGGTGATATGTGGTCATGGTGTGACAGTATTATTCGGTCACTATGTGGTCACGGTGTCGCAGTATTTGGTCACTATGTGCTGGTGATATGTGGTCATGGTGTGACAGTATTATTCGGTCACTATGTGGTCACGGTGTCGCAGTATTCGGTCACTGTGTGCTGGTGATATGTGGTCATTGTGTGACAGTATTATTCGATCACTATGTGGTCAAGGTGTCTCAGTATTCGGTCACTGTGTGCTGGTGATATGTGGTCTTAGCAGGACATTGCTACTATTAGCCTGGAATTCTGGTTGGTGTAGCGGTGTTATTTGGTAACTGTATGACTATTATCTAGTAGTTTTATACGTAGCAGATTGTGGTAAAGCTTTTTGTATATTTTAGATTTGGTTTATGGTGATGCACTGTGTTTCATTGTGTTTGTGTGTGGGGGGGGGGGGGGAGGCGAAATTTTTACACCTCACCCTGAGGGCAATTTAGCCTAGGAACGGCCCTGGTAATGCAAAACAAAAGTAATGTAAAGCTAAAGGTTACTGCTTGTTTATTAAAAGTATGTTTATTGTATGTATCCAATTGTAATGTATAGTGAATAAAGTAACCGATACTTGACCCCTTAACGGAGTTGTCTCATTACGAGCTTTCAGCCTGTCAGTGAGCCTGAAAGTTGAATTGAGGGGCGTGCTTCTTGGTCTGTCTCTTCTGTTCCCTCTTCCCCCCCTCCCATCAGCACACAGGCAGCTCCGAAAAATTCATACAGCAAGGGGAGGGGGTTTGCTGCCAGAGTTCACCCTGTGTGTGCCTGCCTAGGTCTGTTGCAGGAGAGGGCTGATCTATGATTTGTGAGAGGAATGTGAAGCTGCTGTGTATGCTAATAGCAGAGGGGATGCATGTGTTCCTATATCCCCTGCTTAGCTTACAAGTCTCCACATCTCCAGCAACAACAAGGGAAGTGTTACTTTTCTCAGATGTCTCACTAATACTGGAGAACATAAAGTATTCACATGCCCCTGATCTGTATAGTATTAGTATAGTCACAGTTCCAAAGACATATCATGATTATAGTAACAGACAGGGTCACTGCTGTCACATCTATCTGTGCAGAGAGCAGGAGGAGCAGGGACACACAGGGTTAATCCAGGCAGCATGGACATAGAAGCCAGAGTCCTCCCTCCCCCCCCTGAAACTACAAAAGCATTCTGTGCGGGAGGGGCTCTCCACTCCGACCTGTCTTCAAAGGTGATGAGTCATTCAGACCTGACAGCCAGTAAGATAAGGATCAACAGGTCAGCTGCTATAGAAACTTGAGAAGCTGATGTAGTACTACTAACAGGGCTAACTCAAAATCAGTAGGGACATTTTTAATGAATATATTGCAAAGCTGCTTGTTTTTTAAAGATCTTTTAATTTAAACCCAATCATTGTAGCGAGACAACCCCTTTAAAGCCCCAGGCCCGAAAAGTAGTTAATGACCAGAACATTTTTTTAGTTTTTGCCTCCTTGTGTTTCAACAGTTGTTATTTTTTTATTTCTTCAATGATGCAGTTGGATGAGGCCTCGTTTTATTTGAGACAAGTTGTACTTTATGGGGGAATAGTTTAAGTTCACTTATAAATAATTGCAGAATTTCTTTTAATTTTTTTTCAATTTTTTTTTGTTTTTTTTAAATTTACACCATTCACATTTCACACTTAATAACTTGTTAGATTAATTCTACAGGTTATTACGGTCGTGTGGATACCTAATATGTGTAAGGTTTTTTCTGTGTGTGTAATGTATGCACAATTATTTTTTATTAAATATTTATTTTTATTTTATTATTTATTTATTTTTACACTTTTATTTTTTTTTTTTTTTTTTACATCCCATGAAGGGAGAACTGTGTTACTTTTTTTTTTTTTTTTTTTTTTACACTTGGTAATGTATTAGCATATTCATATATGCTAATACATTATAATCTGTGTCAGTTGGACACAGGCAGCACACAGTCTGTCCTGATCACTGGCTTGTTACACAGACAGCCCTGAGGCTACTCTAGGTCCCAGGGCTGACTGTGCAGCCGTTCCCCGGACTCTGTCGGGTCACCGGGAGTTCTGATCACCCGACAGAGCAGGGAAATCCTTTGATTGCGCTGCGGTGACAAACTGTGGCAATCAAAGGCTTAAAGCACCGGGGAGCGGAGGTTTCCGCCTCTCCACGATGCTCGTAGGAGATGCTCTGGGATCAGGGCTGTGTAGTACAGCCCCGTTCTCAGCGCTGCTGCGGTGCCCAGAGCCGCAAAATCCGATGTCTGCAGCGACGCCAAAAGACATCGCTGCAGATGAACGACATGAGATACCAGATGTCAAAAGACGGTGCGCGGTCGTTAAGGAGCCACAGGGGTTTTCTCAGCACACTGTTTAGCTTTTAACATGTAGGCAAAGGTAAATAAAGACTATTACCAAATACATTGCTCTTTAGATTTTGCTTTGTTCAGGAGATGAAGACAATGTTATCTACTACTAGTGTCAGGAAGTTTCTCTACTTTACCAACCACCTCTCCCTGCTCTCTGTTATCTGATTGCTCTAAACTGCTGTCCGACTATGATGAGTCACTCCCTGCTGAGTCTTTTCTCCAGCACGGGAGCTTGTTTATTTACGTTAATGACAAGTTTTAATACTTTAGAGCTCTTTAGCCGTGTGCACTACAGTTTATAAACCTTCAACGTTCATCTTACCATAACAGGCTCAGCTAGGAATAGCAGAACTTATATGTCAATCACTGCTATAGACCCACCCCCAGCCTGAACAGAAAGTGGAAGCCTGAAGCTGGAGAGCCGCCCACAGCCTGAACAGGAAGTGGAAGTCTGAAGCTGAAGAACCGCCCACAGCCTGAACAGGAAGTGGAAACTTGAAGCTGCAGAACTGCCCATAGCCTGAACAGGAAGTGGAAGCCTGAAGCTGTAGTACCGCCCATAGCCTCAGCAGGAAGTGGAAGCCTGAAGCTGTAGAGCCGCCCTCAAAACACTGACTTCAGTCACTTGATGTTTACATAGAAGATATTTCTTCTTTTTGATGATGATTGGGTGGGCACCAGCAGAACAACTTCCTCAGTGTGACCGTGTGTTTTAGTTGTTTCTGCACCATGCAATACCACGTTTCTCCTGCAGTGGCCACTGTTTTCCCAGCGGTTGCAGCTGATTGGCAGGGTTTTGGCTTGTGATCTGCTGCGATTAGCTGCTCCTCCTTTATAGACGGGGGTCAGCGAGATGAAAAATATTTATGTTACCAGCTCTTCCATATCTTTTTATTGTGTTGGTTGGGGAGATTGACAAATTCCTAGGATCATGCAGATTTGTATTGACCACATTATCTAATCAGTTCCTCCTGCACCATGTGTGCCGCCTGGTGTTACCTGAACTCAGACTCTTATACAGCAATATTAAATGGACGTGTCCCCATCATAAACTTTGATGGCCTATTAATAGGATATGCTACCTCAGTCTAATAGGTGCACGACTTGGACCTGCACCCATCTCAGGAACTGGCCCCCAAAGCTGTCAGCTCAGAATGGAGATCCAGCTGCGCTTGTATACGACTCTCCATTCTGTTCTATGGGAGTTCCCAGTACAAGGGAGCGCTGTGTTCTCCCATTCTGTTCTATGGGAGTTCCCAGTAACGGGGGAGCGCTGTGTTCTCTCCATTCTGTTCTATGGAGTTCCCAGTACAGGGGAGGCTGTGTTTCTCCATTCTGTTCTATGGGAGTTCCCAGTACAGGGAGCGCTGTTTTCCTCCATTCTGTTCTATGGGAGTTCCCAGTACAGGGGAGGCTGTGTTCTCCATTTGTTCTATGGGATTTCCCCAGTACGGGGAAGGCTGTGTTCTCTCCATCTGTTCTATGGGAGTTCCCAGTACAGGGGAGCGCTGTGTTCTCTCCATTCTGTTCTATGGGAGTTCCCAGTACAGGGGAGCCTGTGTTTCTCCATTCTGTTCTATGGATTTCCCAGTAAGGGGAGCCTTGTTCTCCATTCTTTCTATGGAGTTCCCAGTACAGGGGACTGTGTTCTCCATTTCTTTTTCTATGGGAATTCAAGTACGGGAGCCTGTGTTCTCATTCTGTTCTATGGAGTTCCCGGGAAAGGGAGCCTGTGTTCCCCATTCTGTTCTATGGGAGTTCCCAGTACAGGGGAGCCTGAGTTCTCATTCGTTCCATGGGATTTCCCCAAATACAGGGGAGCCTGTGTTCTCCATTCTGTTTATGGGAGTTCCCAGTAAGGGGAGCGTGTTTTCTCCATTCTGTTCTTGGGATTTCCAGTACAGGGAGCGCTGTGTTTCTCCATTTGTTTCTAGGGAGTTCCCAGTAACAGGGAGCACTGTGTTCTCCATTCTGTTCAAATGGAAGTTCCCAGTAAAGAGGAGCGCTGTGTTTCTCCATTCTGTTCAAAGGGAGTTCCCAGTACAGGGGACCGCTGTGTTTCCTTTTCTGTTCTATGGGAAGTTCCCAGTACAGGGGAGCGGTGGTTCTCCATTCTGTTTATGGGATTTTCCCCAAAAAAACAGGAGAGCGCTGTGTTCTCCATTCTGTCTAATGGGATTTTCCCAGTACAGGGGAGCCGTGTGTTCTCCATTCTGTTCTTGGGATTTTCCCGTACAGGGGGAGCGCTGTGTTCTCCCATTCTTTCTAAGGGAGTTCCCAGTACAGGGAGCACTGTGTTCTCCATTCTGTTCTATGGAAGCCCCCAGTACAGAAAGCTGTGTTCTCCATTCTTTCTATGGGATTTTCCCAGTACAGGGGAGCGCTGTGTTCTCCATTTTGTTCTATGGGAGTTCCAGTACAGGGAGCCTGTGTTCTCCATTCTGTTCTATGGATTCCCAGTAAAGGGGAGCGCTGTGTTCTCCATTCTGTTTATGGAGTTCCCAAGTAGGGGGGAGTTTTGTTTCTCCTTTCTTTTCTTTTGAAGCCCCCAGTACAGGGGAGGCTGTGTTTCCTTCTGTTCTAGGGGAGTTCCCAGTAAAGGGAGCACTGTGTTCCCTTTCTGTTCTATGGGTTCCCGGGACAGGGGAGCGCTGTGTTCTCCATTCTTTCCATGGGGTTCCCAATACAGGGAGCCTGTGTTTCCATTCTGTTCTATGGAGGTTTCCCCAGTACAGGGGAGCTTTGTGTTCTCCATTCTGTTCTATGGGAGTTCCATAAGGGAGCGCTGTGTTCTCTTTCTGTTTATGGGTTCCCAGTACAGGGAGGCTGTGTTCTCCTTCTTTCTATGGGGGGTTCCCAGTACAGGGAGGCTGTGTTCTCCCATTCTGTTCTATGGGATTTTCCCAGTACAGGGAGCGCTGTTTCTCTCCATTCTGTTCTAGGGAGTTCCCAGTACAGGGGAGCACTGTGTTCTCCATTCTGTTCTATGGAAGTTCCCCATTCTGTTCTATGGGAGTTCCCAGTACAGGGAGCGCTGTGTTTCCCCATTTGTTCTATGGGAGTTCCAGTACAGGGGAGCGCTGTGTTCTCTCCTTCTTTCTATGGGAGTTCCCAGTAAAAGGGGAGCCTGTGTTCTCTCCATTCTTTCTATGGGATTTCCCCAGTACAGGGGAACTGTGTTCTCCATTCTGTTCTATGGAATTTCCCAGGAAAGGGGAGCGCTGTGTTCTCCCATTCTTTCTATGGGAGTTCCATACAGGGGGGCCTGTGTTCTCCATTCTTTCTAGGAGTTCCCAGTACAGGGGAGCGCTGTGTTTCTCCATTCTTCTATGGGAGTTCCCAGTACAGGGGAGCCTGTGTTCTCTCCATTCTTTCTAGGGGATTTTCCAGTACAGGGAGGCTGTGTTCTCCATTCTGTTCTATGGGATTTTCCAGTACAGGGGAGCGCTGTGTTCTCCATTCTCCTCTAGGGGTGTTCCCAGTACAGGGGAGGGTGTTCTCCATTCTGTTCTATGGGAGTTCCCAGTACAGGGAGCGCTGTGTTCTCCATTCTTTCTATGGGAGTTCCCAGAAACAGGGGAGCGCTGTGTTCTCCATTCTGTTCTATGGCAGTTCCCAATACAGGGGAGCGCTGTGTTCTCCATTCTGTTCTATGGGAGTTCGGAGTACTACCGAAAATTCCGTTCCCCTGTACTGGGAACTCACATAGAACATAATGGAAAGTTGTGTGCATGTGTGACTGGCTCTCCATTCTGAGGTGACACTTTCTGGGGCCCGTTCTGAGACAGGTGCAGATTCCAGAGGTAGGACCCGCACCTTTCAAACCTTGATGACATATTTTATCCAAATACCATTAAACTCTATGGTGAGAAGCGCCCCTGTAACTGTTTTTAGCTGGCTTCTCATAGGCACAGCCTCTCTCTTCGGCCCTTGGCGCTCCGCACCCGCAGTCTCGCCGCTGCCCGGTCAATACTCTCTCCTCGCAGCTTGTTCTCCTGATCTTCCTTTAACTTGGACTGTGTGTGATTCAGGAGGCCGATTCTTTCACGGGTGTTTCTGAGAGATTTCTCCAAGGAAACGGTGCCCTACGGTCAGAGTAGGGCTACGGGTTAGAGTGGTTAAATCTTAAGCGCTACAGAGTGGGGGGGAGGGGGGGGTTTACCTCTTTTTGGCCTCGAGGTTTTTCTTAAAGGGGTTTTGCCACAATGTAATGTTGACATGGGATCCTCCAAAATGGGTATTTAATCACTTTTCTAAATATATGTGATTACAAAAAGTGAAGCCTGTGAGAGCTACAGCATTGCTCAGTCCCCCTTAGTTTCCTGAAAGTTTACATTAGACAGGACCAGAGGAGCTGACAGGGAGCTGATCTGGCTGCACTTGCGTGTTTGCACTTCTTATCTAATGACAGGGAACATGAAGGAGCTTTCAAGGGGCTGGGGAGAAAGTGCAGTGTATGAGTCTGTCTGCTGTATAGAGAATCCACTGTTGTAATGTTATTATTTGAGTAAACTTTTGAGACGCTCCCTTCTTCCTCACTCTCTGCTCACCCCCTCCCTTTCACCCCTGTAGCATTCATGACTCAGCATGATTTGTTTATATTCTCCCCTGAGCTGATAAGGAGGTGAGGAACTCACTTCGTGGCAAAACCCCTTTCAGTTTCAAAGTAATCAATGAAATTTTGTATAATTTGACTTGAACATATCCTGGTCTATGAGGAAATCATAGCAAGTGTTGAAGGTGTCCACCATGACCAATGAGACTGATCCATGTTATGGAAGGTTTGCTGATCCAAGCTTCAGACTTGGCTCAGCAAAATTCAAGTCAGGCCGAACTGTCCCAACCCAAATTTGAAGGGCATCACTAGTTTTAAACAACACTTTGGGAGTCACAGTCTCGATTACCGTCCAAAACTGCTCAATAAATTGTCTTTGGACACCTTTATGGACTTAGTTTTCCACTATTCCAATACGCATTGTTCTATAATGTAGCAGTTGATATCAGACGGTCACATAGACACGATGACACCACAGGGCACCACAGTGCAGGCAGTCCCCAAGTTACTTAAAGGGGTTGTCTCACTACAAGGATTGTTTTTTATATTAAAGATCTTACAAAAAACAAGTCACTTTGCAATATGTGTCCATTAACAGTGTCCTACCTATTCCTAGATATCCCCTCTTGTATGGGCTGCATCAGCTCCTTAGGTCGCTATAGCTACAGACCTGTTTGATCACTCCTGATAGGCTGCCAGCACTGGTCGCTATAGCTACAGACCTGTTTGATCACTGCTGATAGGCTGCCAGCACTGGTTGCTATAGCTACAGACCTGGCTTCTACTGCAGCCTAGTGGAAGCCAGTAAACACACCCCTGAATTCAAAGTGAAACCAAGAAAACAGGACTGAAGTAAGATGAATCAATGTAGTGAGACAGCCCCTTTAAGGCTGGCACTCAAGAGCAGAGGCCATTGTTGGGCGCGACCTCAGAGCACAAGTCACGCACCAATGACTTTAGCTCCAGGCGCCTTGTCTCACCTGTCTAGCGGCGTTGCTTGCTATACGCCGCAGCCACTTGCACATGTGACACCAGGCTGTCTTCATCCAAATACGACTGGAAGAAGGCCAACCCGGGTCGAAGTATCGCACATATATCTGGATTTACAACATTTGCAGCATCTCACTTGATGGTTGCACCATGGAGATTTACTATACCTGGTAATCTACAGCAGGTGAAGTAAGTATTGAACACGTCACCAATTTTCTAAGTAAATCTATTGCTATTGACATGAAAATCTCACCAGATGTCGGTAGCATCCCATCTAGTCCACACAGGCAAAGAAATCAAACCATAGATGTCCATAATTGAAGTTATGTGTAATAGTGAGAAATGACCCAGGGAGAAAGTATTGAACGCGCTTACTGAAATACATTTAATGCTTTGACAACAAGACGCCTCCTGTATGGAGAAACTAGTCGCCCGCGTTGCTCAGGGGGGATTTTGGCCTTTTCTTCCGCACAAACGCTCTCCACATCCTGAAGCTTCTGTGGGCTCCTTCTATGAACTCTGAGCTTTAGTTCCTTCTATAGATTTTCTATAGGATTCGGCCCTGGTGATCGGCTCGGCCATTCGAGCAGCTTTATCTCCTGTCTCTGATACAATAGAAAGTCTCCTGTGTGTTTGGGATCATTGTCTTGCTGAAATGTTGACCTTCATGTCATCTTCATCCTCCTGGTAGATGCAGCAGATGTGTATCCAGAATGTCTTGGTACATTTGTCCGTTCATCCTTCCTTCAATTATATGAAATTTGCCAGAGTCGTATGCTGAAAAACAGCCCCCACCATGATGTTCCCACCTCCACACTGCACTGCTGGTGTTTTGGGGGTGATATTCGTTGTTTTGGTCCCTAAACATTGTGTGTATTATGGCCTCCATAAAGTTCAATTTTGGTCTCATCTGACCAGACTGTATTCTCACAGTATTTCACAGACTTGTCTAAATGTTGTTGAGCAAACTTTACACATGCTTTTTGTTCAGCAATAGAGTCTTGCGTGGTGAGCGTGCATACAGGCCATGGAGGGTGAGCGTGCATACAGGCCATGGAGGGTGAGCGTGCATACAGGCCATGGAGGGTGAGCGTGCGTACAGGCCATGAAGAGTGAGTGTGCATACAGGCCATGGAGAGTGAGTGTGCATACAGGCCATGGAGGGTGAGTGTGCGTACAGGCCATGAAGAGTGAGTGTGCATGCAGGCCATGGAGGGTGAGTGTGCATGCAGGCCATGGAGGGTGAGTGTGCGTACAGGCCATAGAGAGTGAGTGTGCATACAGGCCATGGAGGGTGATTGCATTAATTATTGTTGTACCTGCTGATTCCAGGTTTTTCTGTAGCTCTCCACAGGTGTCATTGGCTCTTGGACAACTCTTCTGATAATTTTTTTTCACTCCTCTGTCTGAAATCTTACAGGGAGCACCTGATTGTGGATGGTTTCTGGTGAAATTATGTTCTTTGTACTTCTGGATTATGGCCCCAACAAAGTTCACTGGACCTTCAATAGTTTAGAAATTCTTTTCGCCAGCAGTAAAGTTTCGAAGATCTTGAGACAGCTCACTGGTTTTACCCATCATGAGATTTTTCTTGTGTGGCACCTTGGTTATGAGACACCTTTTTATCTTTATATTGCCATCAGTTTAACCAGATGACATTATTTTTCACTAAGTGGAAGGATTGCTTCTAATTACTGATAAATTTCAGATGTGGTTATGACTTTCCATGGTTTCTTGCACCTCTCTTTCTTCATGTGTTCAATACTTTTTCCCAGTGTCATTTCTCATTATTGCACATAGTTTATGGATATCTATGGTCTGAGTTCTTTGCCTGTGTGGATTGGATGGGTTGTTACTGACATCTGGTGAGAACTTCATGTCATTAACACCTTTAGAAATAGACTTACTTGTTATTTGTTCAGTATTTATTTCACCCGCTGTATATGTTCGTTATAAATAAATCATATAAAGTTCATGAATTTAAGACGAGGTGCGCCGAAGATTTACTGAAGCCTTATACAGGAGCATATATCTTCCCACTGAGCCCCCACAGACTCACATAAACCAAGTTGTGTAGGACCAATAAAATTAGAACAGTAGACAGAAAGTGAGGTAATGTCTTTTGAACAGGAGTGCAGACCACAAAACAAACGTTACACGGTTGTGGGCCCTAGACTATCCCCCCAAAAAATGTCTATAAATGTCCTTTAAAAATTTACATGTTCCAGCTTTCATACATGTTCAACTTAACCAGTTCCTGACTGGGCCGTTTCTCCCTTTTCCTGACCAGGCACATCTTAATTTTTCTTTAGCATACGAGTGTTTTGATGCTACACTTTCTCGGACTTGGTTATTTCATTAATGTTTTTGTCTTTTCTCCATGATATGTTAGGCTTTATTTTTATCAGCAGCACACTACTAGCACTAAAAAACAATCAAAAAGAACATAAGAATTTTTGGAAAGCATTTCTGCTACTTAGAAGACATGGACAATTTTGAGGTTCTTAGTTCACATTTTTGATCAAAACTGTTTAAGCCCACCTCCCAATCAGCAAGGGGACCTCAATACAGGTGGGAATCTACACTAACGTTACCTCTCTTGGTGCCTGTTTAGATCTCCACACTTCAGGGAGTGAAGGTTCCAGCTACAAGTTACTCCGCATTGATTTAACAACATATGCAGTTGGGCGGAGTGCAAAAAACCAAATTGGGGGCAGCCACTCTTCATACAAACAGTCTAGAAAACAATATTTGGTTCTGCACATCCCCAAAAAATTTTAGAAAAAAAATAAGCATAGGTGCACACTGATGTGGCAGTAACATACAAACACAATCCAATATCAGCAGCTCGGCTAGCACTAAAAACAATCAAAAGGGACAGAGGAATTTTTGGAATAGCCTTTCTGCTACTTAGAATACATGAAAAATTGTGAGGTTCTTAGTTTACATTTCTGATCAAAACTGTAATAAGCCCACCTGCCAATCAGCAAGGGGACCTCAATACAGGTGGGAACCTACACTAATGTTACCTCTCTTGGTGCCTGTTCAGACTTCCACATTGGAAATGCTTTTCCAAAAATCCCTATGTTCTTTTTGATTGTTTTAGTGCTGGGAGTGTGCTGCTGATATTGGATTGTGTTTGTATGTAACTGCCACACCAGTGTGCACCTATGCTCATTTTTTTCAAACATTTTTTGGGATGTGCAAAATCAAATATTGTTTTTCTGCACAATGAATAAGACTTTCTAGAGTTGAAACGCGTCGTGCACCTCAGTGTATGGGCTTCTATTTTGCAGCCTCCATGCTCAGTTAACCTGATGATAAATAAAAGTGAAGAATTTTTAAACTTACAAGCCATCTAGCCATATGCTTTTATAAGCGTTCAGAACTGGAACACCACTGTGAGAACTTGTTATATTATTACATCTAGAAATGTATCCAGACCCTTCTCCAGAATCCCGGTCACTATAACTTGTTATATTATTACATCTAGAAATGTATCCAGACCCTTCTCCAGAATCCTGGTCACTATAACTTGTTATATTATTACATCTAGAAATGTATCCAGATCCTTCTACAGAATCCTGGTCACTATAACTTATATTATTACATCTAGAAATATATCCAGACCCTTTTCCAGAATCCTGGTCACTATAACCTGTTTATTATTACATCTAGAAATGTATCCAGACCTTCTCCAGAATCCGTTCATATAACTTGTCATATTATTACATCTAGAAATGGATCCAGACCCTTCTCCAGAATCCTGGTCACTATAACTTGTTATATTATTACATCTAGAAATGTATCCAACCCTTCTCCAGAATCCCGGTCCACTATAACTTGTTATATTATTAATATCTAGAAATGTATCCAGACCCTTCTCCAGAATCCAGTTCAATATATCTTTTTATATTACATCTAGAAATGTATCCAGACCCTTCTCCAGAATCCCGGTCACTATAACTTGTTTTTATTACATCTAGAAATGTATCCAGACCCTTCTCCAGAATCCCGGTCACTAGAACTTGTTATATTACATCTAGAATGTATCTCCATGACCCTCTCCAGAATCCGGTCACTAGAAACTTGTTATATTATTATATCTAGAAATGTATCCAGACCCTTCTCCAGAATCCGGTCACTATAACTTGTTATATTATTACACTAGAAATGTATGCAGACCTTCTCCAGAATCCTGGTCACTAGAACTTGTTACATTATTACATCTAGAAATGTATCCAGACCCTTCTCCAGAATCCTGGTCACTATAACTTGTTATATTATTACATATAGAAATGTATCCAGACCCTTTCCAGAATCCGGTCACTATAACTTGTTATATATTACATCTAGAAAATGTATCCAGACCCTTCTCCAGAATCCTGTCACTATAACTTGTTATAGTATTACATCTAGAAATGTATCCAGACCCTTCTCCAGAATCCTGATCACTATAACTTGTTATATTATTACATCTAGAAATGTATCCAGACCCTTCTCCAGAATCCTGGTCACTAGAACTTGTTATATTATTACATCTAGAAATGTATCCAGACCCTTTTTGAACTTTGTTACTAATTCACCATGACAAGTTCCTCTGGAAGAGAGTTACACAATCTCACTGCTCTAACAGTAAAGAATCCCTTTCTATGTTTATGTAGAAACTTTCTTTCCTCTGGACATAGAGGACGCCCCCTTGTTCTAAATACAATAGTGGGTGTAAATAGATCTAGGGAGTGATCTCTATATTGACCCCTCATATGGTTATACATATTTATTAGGTTCCCCTGAAGTCATCTTTTCTCTAAACTAAATAACCATATGTTAATTCATAGACAGCAAGCAGAGGCCTTAAAAATAGTAAAGAACTGAAAAAACTATTTTTTAAAAAAAAAACATTGCAAAAATTTTCAGAATACACTTAATAAACCTTTTTTTTTGTTTGTTTTACATAGGACCGGGCACTCTCTTATAGAGATGAGCAAATAGTTTAGTTCACATTCACACCAGGCCATAGAACACAGTGGGAGGACGGGTTCACTTATTTTTCTCATATACTAATTAAATCTACTGACATACACTGATCTCATCTGACTAAACAGTTTGGCAAACCTTGAATTGAATGAAAACATTTGCTACTCCTATAACTCTTTGGTGGTAATTACTTCTGTAAGTTGACTGCATTGCTTGAGAGCAGATAGGTGATACGTACCTGTGAGATGAGGGTGCTCTCTGGGAGCTGGGTCCCTGGATGTCTCTGGAGGATTCTTACTAATGGACGATCTAAACGTTCACGTACAGAGAGATCCAGGCTGGAGACTGGGCCCTAACAACATGGAAAAAAAAATAGCTGGTCATGGTAGAATCCTGGGCAAAGCAAACCTTGGCTGCTTTTCAGGAAGAAATGAAGAGAAAGATAGGTGGAGTACAGGAGTCATGTACAGTTGGTGTAGAGTCACCTTCACTGGTGGGCCCCAAGAGTCGACTCCACTGGAGGGCCCCAAGTCGACTCCACTGGTTGGCCCCAAGAGTCGACTCCACTGGTGGCCCCTAAGAATCAACTCTACTGTTGGCCCCTAAGAATCAATTCTACTGGTGGCCCCTAAGAATCAACTCCACTGGTGGCCCCAAAGAATCAACTCCACTGGTGGCCCCTAAGAATCAACTCCACTGCTGGGCCCCAAGAATCAACTCCACTGGTGGGCCCCGGGAATCAACTCCACTGGTGGGCCCCGGGAATCAACTCCACTGGTGGGCTCCGGGAATGAACTCCACTGGTGGGCCCCGGGAATGAACTCCACTGGTGGGCCCCCAGAATCATATCCACTGGTGGGCCCCGGGAATCAACTCCACTGGTGGGCCCAAGAATCATATCCACTGGTGGGCCCCAAGAATCATATCCACTGGTGGGCCTCAAGAATCACCTCCACTGGTGGGCCCCAAGAATCAACTCCACTGGTGGGCCCCGAGAATCAACACCACTGCTGGGCCCCCAAAAATCAATTACACTGGTAGACTCCAAGAATCAACACATGCTGCAAAAATTACGTAGTAATTTATATGGAAACTCAAACTATACCCCCAAAAAACAACTTCTCCCGCATAAAACAAGTCCTCATAAAACTACATTGAAAAATAATTTTAAAACGCAGGGAAGCAAAAACTAAAAATTTTGGTTGGTTAGTGAGGCTTTTCAGGCCTGGTGCTTAAGGAGTTAAAGAGGTGCTCCCATAATAGATTTTGATGGCATTCCCTTTACTGAGAATTTCCTTAGAACAGAATGGAGAGTCGTGTTTAAGCCTGACCAGTTCACCATTCTGAGCCGACACATTCTGGACCCATTCCCAAGATAGGTGCCAGTCCTAGAGGTGGGACCTGCACCTATCAGACTTTGATGCCGTATCTTATCTCTATGCCATCAAAGTCTATGGTGGGAACACCTGTTTAAACTTCTTAATGTAAACTGCTGTTTCTCAATTTTCCTAATGTTAAAAATCTGTTTAATATAAACTTTCAAGGATTTGGACAGGGTTGTAGTTATAGGACTCCAGAGGTAGCAGCCACTACTGGGTCCGGGAGCCTGAAGGGGCGAAAAGACCCCTCTGCCAAAGTAGTAGTATTAGAAATAGCACATGGTAGGTAGGGGCCCTATTATAGAGTTTGCATTGGGGCCCAGGATCCGTAAAGGGGTTTTTACCACGATCTCATTTCATACCTCCTGCATCCAACTCTTCAGCTCTGTGCGCTCAGAAGGGGACGTGTGGGATTTGTTTGAATTGCATATCAATTTAGTCAAAGAAAGGTCTGTTTATGTATATAGCTGTGAGTAGCTGAGAGGTAGTTTTTGCCTCACCTCACAAGGGTCCTCGGTTCATATCCCTGCAGGAACCAAACCTGTGGATTTTTTTTCTCTTTATCAATGCACAGACCTCATTGAGGTTTCTTTTTTATATATTTGCACTGTTTGACTAATTACTGAGGAGTACAGAGGACGGGAGTAGAATAACAGTAGCTGGGGTTGAACACTCATCTTGCAGGTGATGGTGTGTGATTAACTAAGGAAATACAGAGGACGGGAGTAGAATGACAGCACCCGGGGTTTGAACACTCAGTAGCTGCCTGAGAGGAGATGTGATGTCTGAGCATGTGCGACCAGGGCTGAGGAGCACACAGCCCTGGTCGTATCCCCTGGAGACGAGCTGTAAACAATAGATCACTAAGGGCGCAGCTAAGACAAAAACGGTGCAGAATTATTAATAATGATGTATTGTGAAAATGTTTGTTATTTAGTTTGCGAGTTTCCCACATTAATTTTACTTCGTGGCAAAACCCCTTTAAGTAACGCCTCTGGATTAGGACACCTTTACACTGATTTTTTTATTGCTCATATGCTGTCTAAATGCAAAATTAACCAACTATTTTTATTAATATGTGTCCTACCACCCTGCTGCTGTGGAGTTTGTGAACATCCTTCACCTAGCTGCAGGTGCTGACAAAATTCTAAGAAATCAAGGTAAAGCTTCTGCTTCTGACCTCTCTTCTCTCCTTTGACCTTTGCTCAGGGTTAGAGATAATAGCAGAACGGGTGAGGAGGTTCTATATAGCAGATCAGAGAAAAGAGAAGGGGAAAGCATCCAAGTAGAGCAGCTCATCCAGGCTGCAGATAGCGAGTAAAGCACACACATGGCCGTTCACAGGAAGTGAATCACTTAGGTTGTGTACAGGTGTAGAGAGAAAGCAGAGCACCCGCTGAAAACTCTAGCCTTCTAAACACACAGAGCTCACATCCAGCTTGTATTACTGGGAGGACATCCCCACATGGGTAAATATGAAATTAGGAGCAGCAGTCGGAGAAAGTAGTAAAAACGTAGTACAACTTTTAACTGCTAACATGTGTAAATATCATTTGTTTCCTGTTTAAGGTGTCCATAGCCTTTAATTTGAACAATAGGTGAATATTTTGCCTCTTACAAGCCATGTCAGGACTGGTGTGATAATGGGGAGTGAGGCCGGGACACTAACCATTTGTAACTGGTAACTGGTCTCCATCTCATCATGGACTCTCTGCTGCCTCTGCGTCATGTTCTTCACGTCTCCAGACGTCAGTGTTAAATCCTCCTGAAATACAAAGTTAAGAGCATTTCTCATGCCTGGGGTTTGCATCCATTGCTTCTATTACGATTGGGTCCATACATTGCAGAGGCACACACAGGGTGTAGGGGTTTCCAGAAAGTATTGGTGCCCTCAACAGAGATGACAATGTGCACTTCACTGTTGTACTCAATTTATCAACTTTTATATATACTACATTTTTACATGGTAAAGTATATGGGTTATTGACAGTATTCCTGCTGGGCTCGAGTGATTTATTGGTGACAGAGATGACAGTATGTTCTCCTCTTTTGTACTCAGTTTACTAACTTTTTACAAGTACTATATCTTTACGTGGTAAAGTTTATGGGTTATTGACAGTATTCCTGCTGGGCTAGAGGGATTTATTGATGACAGAGATGACAGACAATAGGCTCTTCTCTGTTGTACTGAATTTACCAACCATTTGCATATACTACATTTTTATGTGGTAAGGTTTATGGGGTATTGACGGGATCCCTGGTGGGCTAAAGTGATTTATTAGTTGATATCTAGCATCTCTGGTGGTTGGCACCTATGGTGCAGGACTGGGACAAGGTATTCTGGTGCAAATAAGGGACATAACACCCCCCACTGAAATATTCAGCCCAGTCTATATCTCCTTGCGACCCCTTCCTGCCTGGGATGAAGTGGCACCCTGGGAGGTCGCCTACCTTTGCCTACTCGTCGCCCCAGCCTTGCTCTGCTGCATGGTGGTCTAGAGTTGTTTTGATTAAAGAGAAGCTGTCAGCTACTTTAGGGCAGGGCTGCCATCAGTCATCTGTTAACCCTTTTAAGGCCCCATACAGCCAAATCAAATGGGGCCCCCACCTATTTCTAGTTCCTATTTGTTAACATATCAATGGGCCCCTATTAGGGGCCCTGACAGGAGTACTGCCCATGCTGCCCTATCGGCACCCCTGCTTTAGGGTATGTTCACACGGCGTATTGGGGAGCGTACTGTACGTGCCATAATACGCCATCTGTTTTAGAAGTACATGCTGTCCAGTGCGTACTTCTAAATCAGGGAGGTGCCATAAGCGCTGTGTAAGCACCGCGAAGAAATGACATGTCACTTCTCTCCCCCGGCGTACGATACGATCATATTGTACGCTGGGGGAGACAAGATGTAATTCATAGTTCTGTGTGAGAGCTATGAATTACCGTAATCGCAGCGTGCATTTCGCCCATATTAAAGCGCAGATACGCGGCGAAATGCGCGCCCCAATTACACTGTGTGAACATACCCTTATACCCACCAGATAACAGGCAGCATAAAATAGCAGCAGATTATCTGGTCCCAAGCATGTGGGATTAACCCTGAAACCCTGCGGCATTTCATTGTAGGACACCCTGGTGGAGTTTGGTGGAGCTGTAAGTTAAAGGGGTTCTATGAGATGTTTAAAAAATGTACCCATACTTACTTCTCCCATCACCACCGCTCCTTCGCTGCCAGAACTCTATGATGTCACGTTCATGGATCACATGATGCTGCAGCCAATCACTGACCACATGCTGTACATGCAGTGATTGGTGGCAGCGTCATGTGATCCATGAACGTGACATCATTGAGCCCTGGCAGCGCTGGAGCGGTAGTGATGGGAGAAGTATTTAGCACAGTGGGAGGTGGTAGGGAGATCTTTTAAAAGTCATGGAAAAACCTTTTAAGCTGAGGAGACAAAGAGAAGCTGAAGAACAGACTCATCTCTCGGTGGCTTCTCTCCGTACCCAGCCAAACTCCACTGGAAGTTTCAGGATAAGTTAAAAATGGTTGGGACCAGGTAACCTGCAGCCATTTCATGCTCTCCTTTGTTTGGGCAGCATAAAGTAGCTGACAGGTTCCCTTTAATACATGAAACCTAGTAACTACCTTAGACTTTTGGGGATAACTCTTAATATGTCTCCTTTTTCTCTGTAAATCACTCTGTTCTGGTAATATCAATGGCCACGGTCAGCAGTAGTTATTCTGTGCAGGTCAGAGGACTATGCATGGGGTAAAAAAGGAATAAGATGGTACCGGACCATTGCACAGAATACAGAATAGGGATTTGGCTATATACTTGTATGGACAGTACTGGTTAGTTTCCCTGCACATAATGTTACCCAGATGAGGGCGCTCTCTTCCGCCTTCTTGCACAGTGCCTGGGTCACACTCTCTTTCAGTTCTCGGAGGTCCTCGGGTTGATACCAGTTCGGAGGTTGCATGTTTCTTAATTTTTCACACGTGGCACGAGCGCTGCCACTCGCCCCCTGACAATCTATCCAAGAATAAGGGAGATGAAAGAATGATTCAGACATAGTGCAAACTATGGAAACATTGATTGGTTGTCTGATCAATGTGCCTTCTATGACCTGTATTTTCAGGACCCAGTAGCTTACTGCCACCAGTTTGCTCTTGAGAAAGGTGTCGGCATCGGGCGTTCTCACTGATAATGTCCAAGACTCGTCCCTTTTCTTTACAAAACTCTCGGAGCTTCTGACGGTGAGAATAGAGAACCTGCAAGATCAAGGGAACAATGGAGGAAGATGGAAGACTATGGAAGACCACGGGAAAATGGAGGCAGTTGGAAGACCACGGGAAAATGGAGGCAGTTGGAAGACCACAGGAGAATGGAGGAAGATGGAAGACCATGGGAAAATAGAGGAAGATATGAGACCACAGGAAAATGGAGGCAGGTGGAAGACCATGGGAAAATGGAGACAGGTGGAAGACCGTGGGAAAATGGAGGAAGAGATGAGACCACAGAAAAATGAAAGCAGGTGGAAGACCATGGGAAAATGGAGGCAGGTGGAAGACCACAGGAAAATGGATGCAGGTGGAAATCAAGGGTAAAATTGAGGAAGATGGAAGACCAAGTTAAAATGGAGGCTGATCGAAGGAAAATGAAGGGTAAAATGGAGGAAGATTAAACACCATTAGAAAATGGAGGCAGGTAGGAGACCATGGGGAAATAGAGAAAGATGGAAGACCTTTGGAATATGGAGGACCATGGAAAAATGGAGGAAGATTTAAGACCATTGGAAAATGGAGGAAGATGAAAGACCAGGGTAATATGGAGGAAGATTTAGGACCATTGGAAAATGGAGGCAGGTGGAAGACCATGGGAAAACAAAGAAATATGGAAGATCATTGGAAAATGGAAGACCATTGGAAAGTGGAAAATGGAGGAAGAAAAAAACCCCACAAAGTACACAGATACCTTCAGGCTAAATAGATAAACAATAAAATATACCTTTTATTATGTCTTATTAAAATACTATAACAAACACTATAGTGCCCTACCTAAATACTAATAAGTGGGGAACCCGCCCTGAAGAAGGGCGACCCCACACCGGAACCTATCTAGAGACCCTAAATATTCCCTCCCTAAATAACACCTGGAAGGTAATAAAGAACTACTACTATAACCAAATTAGCCAAGGTGCACCAGTCACCAATTACCACTAAAGACGTCACCAAGACAAGAACAACACACAATAAATAAATGATTCTCTGTCCTGAACGCGTTTCCCCCACAGATAGGGTGGGTTCATCAGGGAACAGACAGCACCAAAATGTCATAAGTGCTGTAAGAATTGTGTAAAGAGATACATAGGGTACACCAGAATATGATGCCAGCATGCAAAACGCCAATAGATGGACCTATGATAAAACATAAGATCACAGTAGCTATAAACTCACGTCCCTTTTTAAGAACATGGACTCCGATAATACAGAGCTTCCCAGGATGAGGAAGAACCTTAATGGTGATGTAGCATGCTGGGCCGGATAGATGATGCCGGCCCAGCATCCGGCCCAGCATGCTACATCTTTGTGGGGGTTTTTTTCGCGATAATTTACGGTACCGGGCAATAACGTATCTTAAAGGTCCGCTCCGCCTGGCTATTACTAGGAGTAACGTAGTTTTTTGAAAATGGAGGAAGACAGAAGACCAAGGGAAGATGGAGAAAGAAGTGAGACTACAGGAAAATTGAAGCAGGTGGAAGACTATGGGAAAATGAAGGAAGATGGAAGACCAGGGGAAGATGGAGGCAGAAGGAAGACCATGAAAAAATGGAGGCAGGTGGAAAACTATGGGAAAATGGAGACAGATGGAAGACCATGGGAAAATAGAGGAAGAAGTGAGACTACAGAAAATTGAGGCAGGTGAAAGACCATGGGGAAATGGTGGAAGATATGGGACCACAGGAAAATGGAAGCAGATGGAAGACCATGGGAAAATAGAGTCAGGTGTAAGACCACAGACAAAGGAGGCAGTTGGGAGATGCGTTAAATAGAGTGTGCAATGCAAAGCCTGAAATAAGACTTAAAATTTCTGGGCCCCTCTCAAAAATACTATATTACCTAACTATCTAAAAATTAGTCTGGACCATACACTGAAATCAGGAAAGAAAACATGCGGTGCAATGGAAGAAGATGACAGTGATTAAGATAATTCTACTGAGAGCATTTCCCATATGTAGTGACCTGGAGCTGCCTTGAGATTTCCTGTAGTTGACGCTCCGAATATCTCTTCAGGTTCTGGAGTCCTTTCTTCTCTTCTTGTAAAAGATTATCAACTTTATCAGGATACTGAAAGCAAAGAAGCGTTAGTAAGAGACAGACTACAGCAAAATGGCTGCCACATATATAAAGCCTTCTGTCCCTTGTTCCTCATACTAATCTAATTCCCGGGTTATATTCCTCCACTTCATTCCATTTCCCCTTCTCTGGCCCAGTTGCCTACAGTCCTGTCCTCACCAGCCTGAATGCACTGGACTGGTCACTGCCTCACACAAGATCAGCACACTCCTCTCCTTGTGATTTCACTGGCTATTGGAGATCTATTCCTGCTCACTGCAAGTTTTCTACTTGCCTCAGCTCCTTTCTCTATGTTCTATTAGAGCAAATGGCTATGGTAGACTAAAGACTTCCTCTCAGGTAGAGAATGGCTTTCCTTCAGGGCTGTTCCCACCATAGAACGGACTCAGCAAAATTGGAGTAAAAGTGATCAAAAAAGTCACATGTATTCCAAAATGGCGTTGTTTATTTTATGATACCAAAACATAACGAGAACCCTACATGTTTGGTGTTGCCGGATTCGTATCAACCTGCAGAATACAGGTAAAATGTGATTTATACAGATAAAATGTGAACGCTGTACAAACAAAACACCCGCAAACATGGTGCAAGTAAATTGTTTCACATTTTGCCCCACTTAGAATTTTCTTGTTTTTCCCTAGTATATTCTATGGTAATGTGAATGACACCATTAGAAAGTCCATCTTGTCCCACAAAATAAAAGCCCTCGAATGTACAGCGCCCTGGAATCAATGGCGCTTTAAAATAAATAATAATAATAATAATAATAATATGTCTATGTAGGTGGAAAAATAAAAAAGTTATGACTCTTGAAAGGCAGGAAGGGAAAAATAAGAGGGACAAAAAAAAAAGAGGCCTCAGCGTTAAAGGGGTTGTCTCACTACAGGGATTGCTGCCTTTTATTTTAAAGATCTTGCAAAAACAAGTCACTTTGCAATATATGTCCATTAACAGTGTCCTATCTATTCCTAGATATCCCCTCTTATATGAGCTGCATCAGCTCCTCAGGTTGCTATAGCTACAGACCTGTTCAATCTCTCCTGATAGGCTGCCAGCACTGGTTGCTATAGCTACAGGCCTGTTTGAGCTCTCTTTATAGGCTGCAAGCACTGGTCGCTATAGCTACAGTCCTGGCTTGTACTGCAGCCTAGTAGAAGCCAGTAAACAAGCCCCTGAATTCAAAATGAAACTAAGAAGATGAATCAATGTAGTGAGACAACCCCTTTAAGTGATTAAACAGTGTGAAGATAGACTGGACGTATGTATCTTAGTGTCTAGTCTAACTACATCATCTGTGAGTAAAATGGGTAGGGCAGCTATGATTATCATAAGGTCTGTTTGTGGCTGTCATAGAGCTGTATGTATGTACAGTATTATGTGTATTCTGTATTGTCATTCAGCTGAACATGAATTGTCAGTATACCATTTCTGTAGCTCGTAGACATCCCCCCCCCTTTTGCAAATGGAATTTGTAGCCTATGACTGTGTAACATCACACAAGTCCTTTAGACAATTCTATTACCCTGCTTGTTTATATAACCCAGGGCTGCATCTGGTAAGCAGCATATTTATGGCAATTTTATTGCTTTTAGTATATACAAGTGTCATTAATACTTGATAGAAAGCCAAAATCAGCACAGAGGTAACCTATGACACGTTCACCACCATAAAAGACTAGCCACAAAAAGTTTAGGGTTCAGTGACCTGTCAACACTGAAGCACAGCCCGTGAATGCCATCTTGTGGACATAGTAAGCAACAACCGTCATTAAGCATCAAGGGTTCAGCCCGTGAATTGCAGTCTAATTATCCTAATTAGCTGATGGGTGGTGTGGAAACCTGAGATGGTGAGTTGGGCCTATAAGACCCATTGTCCAGGTTTCAGTTTTTGTACATAGTTTTGGGTTCAATTCTAGATTGAGCTGTGTTCCATTTCTTCTTCCGTGCCTCCGGATCTGAAAGCCGACCATTGTAAGTGTAAGCACTTTCTAAGTTTTCTCCCTTTGATTTTGGCATATGGCATATCCATTGTTATTGTATTTTTTATGTAAGCACTGTACCTCATTTAGTATTAAAATATTACAATTAATACATTTAGTTCTTGTCGCTGTAAAAACCCATAACCTTACAGAAGTGTTTTTAACCGTGTAGCTGCTGGAGAGCAGTGAGGTCCTTCCCTCTGAGTTCCTTGTCTTTGGCGTTTTGAAGGAAGGTGGTGGCAGCAGATATTGTTGGGGTGCTGGAACTGTCTTGGGGTGTGATTTATGCTTGATTTGCCACCTGAGTGAGAGGTGAGTGCAAAGTGGAAATAAATCAACTCCATTACAGTGGCCCCCAGTCACGTGCTGGTGAGTGTGTACGTGACACCTTCTATTAGTTAGCTTAGTTTATACCACTAATTGCACCAAAATTTTGTCACATTTTTATGGCGCATATCATTTGCACACAAAGCCACACCCCTTCTTACAAAACTGCCCCTTTGTCAGATAAGACACCAGACTTGGACTGGCCCACAGAGAAAGAGGGGAAAACCTTGGCGCTATTGAGGCGCCTTACATATGTTATGCGCCCCTGTCGGGCAATGCGTCACGATTGACGCATACCATATACTACCAATGATATGCTAAATGCTGCGAGTTGACCAATGCGCCCTTTTTTTGATACAATGTGCCCTTTTTTGATGCAATGCCCCCTTTTTTGAAACAATGCCCCCTTTTTTGATGCAATGCGCCATTTTTTGATACGATGTGCCATTTTAGGTGCATTAAGTAATCTATGCAAGGTATACCTGATGCCAATTTTTAGAAAGTATCGGACTTTCAGGCGCACTTTACACTGATTTAATGCGCCTAAAACTGGCATAGACACGCCACTTTTCAGAAATATCGCCCTAAATCTTGAATGCTCCAAACCATGACTAAGACCATTATTCCTCCTCTAGCAAGTGTTGCATTTTCCTCTATAGAGTTTGGCAGGAGCGTTCTCCTGACCTAAATCCAGGCTCACAGATGTAGTCTGGTGTCTAAAGAGTAACTCCAACCATAATCTCCCATTTAAAGGAGCACTCCGGGGTTCCTCCCCTCTCTTAATTCATTACAAATTACTTCTAGGTTCACGGTAGTACCAGTAATCTTGCTTACCTGCAGCTGAATATAGGATTTGTAGCTGATGCAACAGTCTCTGTTAGGTCACATGACCTGCTCTCTGATTGGCTGATAGACACTGTGCTGTTGATGCTAACACGAAGCCTGTCTCTCTAAGCATTCCTATAGAAACTGACTTTGAACCTCCCATAGGAATGCATAGAGAGATTAACTTCCGTGTCACACAACCATGCTGTGTGTTTCAGCAACTCAGAATGCAGGTCATTTGACTCAGCTGCTGTATTCAGCTGCAGGTAAGAAAAATTACTGGCATTGCTGTGTACCTAGAAGCAATTTGTAATGAACTAAAGAAAAAATGTAGTGGTCCTTTAAAGAGTTTTTCTCACCATGCTGTTTCATAGACTCACAGGCAGCTTCAGACTCACATTTCCTGGTCAGGCTGTGGGTGGTTCTATAGCAGTGATTAACATATTTAGCTTCTCTATGAGTAGCTGAGCATTACAGTGACATAAGTGCAGGAGATTTAATATGGAGGAAACAAAGCTACAGAGCTCCAAGGCGTGAAAACCAGCGCTCATCGATGCTAAACAGGCTAACCTTGTTAGAGATAAAGAGGCAGATTTATCAAGAGTGTCTTACTTGTAGACAGTGGAAAGTTAGACAAGCCATATTAAAAATGCGCCACATCATAGAGTTGATAAATCTGGTGCAGGTTAGAACTGTCTAGTCTAAGGGCGACATGTATGAAGCTCGCCACATTGGAGCGCACCTTTTCGCCAGTTTTCTGGCGAAATTTGCGCCTGATTTATGTCGGCGCCGGGGCGCGCTCATACATACCATGTAAAGTCCACCGCGCCTCGCCAGTGTGTGAGGGGTAGTGCGGGACCTCGCCTATGATTCGCCACCCGAGGTAGTGCGCTCATACATGCGCGGAAATGTCCGCCGCGCCTCGCCAGTGTGTGGGGCGCAGTGCGGGACTTAGGCGCCGAAGGGACTGCGCCTGACATGTATTCCGATTCGGGACAGGCTGGAAAACAGCGAGAAATCATTAAAGATGTCCGTGCGGAGTATGAATCAAAAAATCGCCTTTATAAAGGCGGAAAACATTCTCTGAAAAAGAGCTCAAACCTACTAAAAAAATACATAAATAAAAAACACTTCCAAAAATCTAGAACGGCGCAATATCAGGAATTTGGTTTTTTGAAATTGCCGGGAAATACAGTAATTCAAATTCTGTAAACTCTTTCTCATTGGTCGGCAGAAACCAGCCAATCAGAATAGGAGCGACAGTGAACCCTAAAAACCTATGGAGAAGTTTTGCACCAATCAAAATCAAAGGCGGGACAGTTCAAAATACAGTAAAAATGCAGAAAAGAGCTGATTGGTTGAGCTAGCGGGGGCTTGGCTATCCCGCCAATCAGAGCGCGAGCTACATCTCCCATTGTAGTCTATGGAGAGATCGGCGCAATGAAATCTCGACTCTCAGCGCCGTGCGGCATGGAGTATGAATAAAAAAATAATTTTTATTAAGTGTAAAATATTAGCTGAAAAAGAGCTGAAACCTTCTAGAAACATAAATCAATCAAATCCCTCACAACGCGTTTATCGCTGAGACCGGTGCTACATCAGGAATTGCGATATAGAGAATTGCCGGGAAATACAGTAATTCAAATTCTGTAAGCGTTTCTCATTGGTCGGCATAAACCAGCCAATCAGAATAGGAGCAACAGTGAACCCTTATAAGCTATGGAGAATTATTGACCAATCAGAATAGGAGCGACAGGGACCCATTATAACCTATGGTGAAATATTGACCAATCATATTCAAAGGCGGGACAGTTCAAAATACAGTAAAAAGGCAGAAAAGAGCTGATTGGTTGAGCTAGCGGGGGCTTGGCTATCCCGGCCAATCAGAGCGCGAGCTACTTTCTCACAGAGTTCTATGGGGAAAAGAAATGCAGAGCGAGTTCTGTTTGTGATCGGCTATGTTAAAAGAGGCGCGGTTATTTGGACCAACGGGAGAGCGAGCGACGCTCTTATGGGTTTTCTAATGCAATCTGGAATAAAACTGTACATTGCTGAAATCAAATGATAATACTGCCGAAGTTGTACCGATCTGTATATAAAATGAACAATAATATGGGGGTAAAAAAAAATATATATTAATTCAATAAATTCATTTTTATGTCTTTATTTTCGTTAGCCAAGGATCAATAGTATGGGTGTAACAAAAATAAAGAAATAAAAATGATTTTATTGAATAAATATTTTTTTTCATTACCCCAATTTAGTAAAAGTCTTCATTTACCTTTCCCTACATGTCGAAAACTAATCATTGCAGTGAGAAAACCCTCTTAAGCCAAAGAGAGGTGACACATTTTGCGACTATTATATGGTAACATCTAATAAAGCGATGATCTCTCACCCTCTCGCTCATGGGTCTTGTGTTACGCAGCTGAGCAGTCTCATTATTTGTCAGGATGTCTCTTCTGGTATTAGCATGAGATCTCTCCAGTATGCTCCTCTGTTTTTGTAGCCTTTGGATATGGAGGTCGGTCTCCCACAAGGCTTGTCTGAGAATGGCCATGGAGGTGCGGGTTTCTCTCATGTATCCACGGGCATAAGTATTGCAGGTGTTGATAATGAGGTCCCGGTTGAAGGGTGGCGGTGTAGGCTGATAGCCTCGAATGTTCTTCATCTGGGCATTCTCATCCTCTGCTCTTACTTTCTCTTGAGGGTTTCCATTGTGTGGAAGGCAATAATAGGATCGTAACCCGAGATCTTGTGCCAGTCGGATGGTCTTGTAGGAGGCATCACGCCAGGTGGCCGACCCCACAGAACGGACCGGCATGAGGTGGCCAGAGGGTCCTGGATTACAAGGGTGAAATGAACATGTCATAAAAGTGCATGTTTTACAGAGATCGTTAATATAAATCTAAATTTTAACACAATATTAATAATTTGCCACTGATATAATTATAGGGCCACGTGTGGGCCCGACTGTGGACTGAGAGCTCTGCTCATTGTACTCTGCCTATTATCAAATGAAAGCTATAATTTTTTACATACATTCAACATGTCTGATGCTTTGATCCATGGGGGTCCGTGTGCTGAGACCCCACAATTGCTAAAACAAAATGGCAGAACTGCTCTGTTGAGGGATGTGCACCTTCACTTCTGATTGTCTTGGGTTTCTTAAGAGCAGGCTCAGATTAGCACACAGGGGAACCCTAGAATCAACCCTCCTGGTGGGCTTCAAGAATCAACTCCAATGGTGGGCCCCAAGAAACAACTCAATTGGTGGACCCCGAGAATCATCCCACCTGGTGGGCCCCAAGAATCAGCTCCACTGGTGGGCCCCAAGAATCAACTCTACTGGTGGGCCCCAAGAATGAACTCCACTGGTGGGCCTCAAGAATCACCTCCACTGGTGGGCCTCAAGAATCAACTCCACTGGTGGCCCCAAGAATCAGCTCCACTGGTGGGCCCCAAGAATCAACTCCACTGGTGGGCCCCAAGAATCAACTCCAGTGGTGGGCCCCAAGAATCAACTCCACTGGTGGGCCCCAAGAATCAACTCCACTGGTGGGCCACCATGAATGAACTTCACTGGTGGGCCCCAAGAATGAACTCCACTGGTGGGCCTCAAGAATCAGCTCCACTGGTGGACCTCAAGAATCAACTTCACTGGTGGACCCCAAGAATCAAAACCACTGGTGGACCCCAAGAATCAACACCACTGGTGGACCCCAAGAAACAACTTTACTGATAGGCCCAAAGAATCATGTCCACTGGTAGGTCCCAAGAATCATCTCCACTGGTGGGTCCCAAGAATCAATTTCACTGGTGGGCCCCAAGAATCAACTCCACTGGTGGACCCAAAGAAACAACTTTACTGATAGGCCCAAAGAATCAGCTCCACTGGGGGGCCCAAGAGTCAATTTCAATGGTGGTTCTTAAGAATCAACTCCTCTATTGGGACCCAAGGATCAACTCCACTGGTGGGCCCCTAGTATTAAATTTCACTGGTGGGCTCTAGGCACCCCAGCGTGACTCTGCCTAAGAGAGTCGAGTGAGAGCTTTATGCATTTATAGAAAATCTATGAGACCTTGTATGAACCTGTATAACACAAGGTCAGCTATCTAAAGAAAGTCAGATAGAAAAAAAGTAGTGATTTGAATGCTTACATCCATTTATTTTATGCAAATGCATCTTTCCTTCTCGTCACTCCACCACTCTAATCTGTGTTGATTAATGTTGTGTTATATCTGAATGTGGGAACATTGTCTTATGACTTCCTGACTGGACTCCATCCCACAGCGGCTGGAAGGTCCATCGAGCCAACACCACAATCCAGGGCCCCACAAATATTCAATTGGGGTCTAGAGAATTAGGGGCCAAGGTAGTACAGTCATATGAAAAAGTTTGGGCACCCCTATTAATCTTAATCATTTTTAGTTCTAAATATTTGGGTGTTTGCAACAGCCATTTCAATTTGATATATCTAATAACTGATGGACACAGTAATATTTCCGGATTGAAATGAGGTTTATTGTACTAACACAAAATGTGCAATATTAGTTATTAGATATATCAAATTGAAATGGCTGTTGCAAACACCCAAATATTTAGAACTAAAAAAACTTTTTCATATGACTGTACTTGGAAATCTTGGTCCTGCTCATTCAACAAATTTGGGACATTTCTAGCCGTGTGACATGTCACCTTGTTTTGCTGGAAGATCCCATCTGCCCCATGGGAGACAATCAGCATGTATGGGTGATCTGCCAGGATGGATTCATATCAATCTTGTGAAAGTGTCTTTCACATGGATGAATGGCCCAGAGAATGCCATGAAAACATTACATGGTAGGGTTAGCAGAGGTGCAGTGACATCCGTCTGCTCCAAGGCCCCATACACTGTAGGGTTAGCAGAGGTGCAGTGACATCCCTCTCCTCCGGGGGCCCCATACACAGTAGGGTTAGCAGAGGTATAGTGACATCCGTCTGCTCCGGGCCCCATACACAGTAGGGTTAACAGAGGTGCAGTGACATCCGTCAGCTCCGGATCCCCATACACAGTAGGGTTAGCAGAGGTGCAGTGACATCTGTCTGCTCCGGGCCCCATACACAGTAGGGTTAGCAGAGGTGCAGTGACATCCGTCTGTTTCCGGGGCCCCATACAGAGTAGGGTTAGAAAGAGGTGCAGTGACATCCGTCTGCTCCGGGGCCCCATACACAGTAGGGTTAGCAGAGGTGCAGTGACATCCGTCTGCTCCGGGCCCCATACACAGTAAGGTTAGCAGAGGTGCAGTGACATCCCTCTGCTCCGGGGCCCCATACACAGTAGGGTTAGCAGAGGTGCAGTGACATCCATCTGCTACGGGGGCCCCAAACAAAGTAGGGTTAGAAGAGGTGCAGTGACATCTGTCTGTTCCGGGGCCCCATACACAGTTGTTTTAGCAGAGGTGCAGTGACATCTGTCTGCTTCGGGGCCCCATACACAGTAGGGTTAGCAGAGGTGCAGTGACATCCGTCTGCTTCGGGGCCCCATACACAGTAGGGTTAGCAGAGGTGCAGTGACATCCGTCTGCTTCGGGGCCCCATACACAGTAGGGTTAGCAGAGGTGCAGTGACATCTGTCTGCTTCGGGGCCCCATACACAGTAGGGTTAACAGAGGTGCAGTGACATCCGTCTGCTCTGGGGCCCCATACACAGTAGGGTTAGCAGAGGTGCAGTGACATCCGTCTGCTCTGGGGCCCCATACACAGTAGGGTTAGCGGAGGTGCAGTGACATCCATCTGCTCTGGGGCTTCAAATTCACAACACAAAAGAGTTATTTACCTAGTTGAACCCCTAAAACTTAACCTTTAATAAATTACAATAAAAATTATTCCTATATTCCTATATCTAATATCCACCCACTCAGAAGCCTACAAAAAAACGAACCAAAAAAAACCAACAAATATTTGGAGCAACCGCCCCGATAAGGGCGACCCCAACTAATGTCTCCCTATCACCTAAATAACATCAAGATGTCTCATATATATCAGTTCCTATGCTCTTATAGATGGTATATTGTTATCATCCAAAACACAGATGGTTTCAATATTCTGTCCCAATTTATTTAGTGTCCTATATATTACAGTTCCTATGCTCTTACAAATGGTATATTATTATCGTCCAAAATACAGATAGTTTCAATGTTCTGTCCCAATGTACTTATTGTCCTACGTGTTTCACCCCGTAGAGTCGTCGGGGCTCATCAGGGACCACACCGACTGAAACACTATCCATTGTTTGTGATATGCATAGAGCTGCTATATATTCATTGAACAGATTTTATGCATAAGCAAAAGATGTATGATGCAGTAGGCATTCTTATGATACCCTTTACACAATAGAGATCATGTTAGAACATCAACACCTATCCTCCATATATGATGCTGCTTTCAGATGACAGATATTAACAACTTTTACATCTCAGCCATGATATACTCACAAAACCCTGCATGTACTCGCCAATGTCAAATGCTAACATCGGCCGATAATATTCCTCAAAGGAAGGATTGCCAGCAGAGAGTTCTTATCCTCCTCCTTTGATGAATAGGAAGGGACCCATACACAGTAGGGTTAGCAGAGGTGCAGTGACATCCATATGCTCCAGGGCCCCATACACAGTAGGGTTAGCAGAGGTGCAGTGACATCTGTCTGCTCCGGGGCCCCATACACAGAAGTAGGGTTAGCAGAGGTGCAGTGACATACATCTCCACTGGTGGGCCCCAACAATCAACTCCACTGGTGGACCCCAAGAATCAACTCTACTGGTGAACCCCAACAATCAACTCCATTGGTGGGCCACAAGAATCAACTCTACTGATGAGCCCCAAGAATCAACTCCATCAGTGGACCCCAATAATCAATTCCACTGGTGGGCCATAAGAATCAACTCCACTGGTGGGCCCCAAGAATCAACTCTACTGGTGGGCCTTAAGAATCAACTCCACTGGTGGGCCCTAAGAATCAACTCCACTGGTGGGCCCCAAGAATCAACTCTACTGGTGAGCCCCAACAATGAACTCTACTGGTGGGCCTCAAGAATCAACTCCGCTGATGGACCCCAAGAATCAACTCTACTGGTGAGCCCCAACAATGAACTCCACTGGTGAGCCCCAAGAATCAATTCCACTGGTGAGCCCCATGAATCAACTCCTCTGGTGAGCCCAAGAATCAACTCCACTGGTGGGCCCCAAGAATCAACTGAATTTGTGGGCCCTAAGAATCAACTCTACTGGTGGAAGATTCCATCTGCCCCATGGGTGACAATCAGCATGTATGGGTGACCTCCCAAAGGAGGGGTTTTTCTTTAGTTTTTTTTTTGAAAGGGCCAAAAAAAAGACGAGGCGTCCACCCAAAGTTCGCCTGTTTTCTAAGGTGTTGATCCAGTGGGAAAAAAAACCCAAGGGTAGAAGAAAATTTTGTCCTTTTTTTTGGGGGAAAAAACCCTTCCCTGACTCCAATCTGGCAATCAAAAAAAATCCCTATAACAACCCCCTCCAAATCCAAAGAACTATAACTTTTTATATTTTTTACGTTTCCAAAAAAATTACCCAAAAAACCCTTTTTGAACTTGTTTTAAAATTCCCCTTGACAATTCCCTCGGGGCAGAGGTTCCACAGTCCACTGCTTTTTACAGTAAAGAACCCCTTTTTCTTGTTTATGTAGAAAACTTTCGTTCCTCAAGTCGTAGAGGACCCCCCCTTTTTTCTAGATACAGCCCTTTTGTATAAAAAAAATCTGGGAGAAAAATCTAAAATTTTGGGACCTTTATGTATTTAAACATATTTATTATGCCCCCCCCTGAACCTTTCTTTTTTTAAAAAAACCCTTAACTTTGCTAATCTTTCTCGATTTTGCGTCCCCCCAGCCCCTTTTATTTTTTTTTGTTGCGCTTTGAAATTTTAAAGCTCTACAATGTCTTTCCGGGGAAATGGTCCCAAAAGTACACAATTTTCCAGGGTTGGCTAACCATGACTTGAAAAAAAGGGGAAATGAGTTTCATCATGTGTTTGCCCCTTTTTAAAAATTCCCCCCATTTCCTTTTTCCCTTGGAGCTGCTGTCTGAACGGCTGCTACAATTTTAAGTTTATTCCCACCAGGATTCCCAAAAGCCCTTTCCCCAGATTTTACCCATTTTTTCCTTTTAAACATGTAGTCATGTAATGGTTTTTTTTTCCCCTTGCAAAAATTGATTTTCGTGTTAAACCTCATCTGCCATTTCCCTGCCCAGGCCTCCAATTTTTCCCAAATCCTTTGAAATAAAATTATCCTTTTTGTTATTATTTTGATTTAGTATCGTCTGCAAAGATCGAATTTACTGTGAAATTCCCTGTGAAAGATCTTAAATGAAAATTTTTAAAAGGGGATGGGGCCCAATATGCCCCTTGTGGTCCCCACAGTAAGCAAACCCCGTCTGAGTTTACGTTTTTACCCCCTTTGTTTTCTTCATGACCCATTACTTCCCCCTTCACACATTTTCCCCCAGCCCAAAAAAATTTCATTTTTATTACCAACTTTTATGTGGCCGTACAAATGCTTTAGAAAAAATCTGATATTGACTCCAGTGCCTCCCCGATCCAGTCTAGCACTGCTTCCCAAAAAAGTGTGAGATTAGTCGACAGGACGATCTTCTTGCCCCCATCTGGAACGGGGTTTAACATTTATTTTCAGTGAATTCCCAGGATGCTTTTTTTAAAAACCTTAAAAACATTTTCCCCAAAACCCGGGGTTAAAACTTCCCGGCCTTATTTCCCGGGATCCCCCTTTTTGACCCCTTTTTGAATATTGGCCCCCAATCTGCATAAACCAACCTTTGGGGACATAAGTTTTTAGACATCCATAAATATTAAAATAGGGGGCTTTCTTGACACATTTAACTCTCTTAACACGTGGGTTATGCCATCGGGCCGGGGGGATTTGCTATTTTAATCTTCAAAAGACTTTTCAACCCAAAATGTGGAAAGTTTTTTTCACTGGATGAAGGCCCGAGATGCCATGAAAACATTCAAAAGTAGAGTTAGCGGGTCAGTGACTCCGTCTGCTCCAAGGGCCCCCTTTTTAAACTGTAGGGTTTAGCAGAGGTGCAGGGGGAAAACCGTCTTGCTCCGGGCCCATACACGTGGGTAGCAGGGGTCGGGCAGTGACATGTCTGCTCCAAGGCCCCATTTTCATGTAGGGTTTAGCAGGGTTGCAGTGACATTGTCTGCTCCGGGGCCCCAAACACGTGGGGTTTAGCAGGGGCGTAAAATCCTCTGCCCCGGGGGCCCTTTACACATAGGTTAGCGGGGTTGCAGTGAAACGTCTGCTAGGCCCCCCTTTACACCGTTGTTTACAGAGGTGCAGTGACTCCGTCTGCTCCGGGGCCCCAACACAGTATGGTTAGCAAGGTGCAGTGAAAACTGTCTTCCAGGCCCCATACACAGTAGTTTTAGAAGGGGGCAGGGGGACACCGTCTGCCCCGGGGGCCCCCAAAGCACAGTGGGGTTAGAAAGGGTGCATTTGACACCCCAATTCCCCGGGGCCCCTTTCAAAAAAAAGGTTAGCAGGGGGGAGTAAACTTCTGCTCCGGGGCCCCATACACATGGGGTTAGCAAAGGTGCTTGAATCCGTCTGCCCCGGGGCCCCATACACAGTAGGGTTAGCAAAAGGTGCAGTGACATCCGTCTGCTCCGGGTCCCATACACAGTAGGGTTAGCAGAGGTGCAGTGACATCCGTCTGCTCCGGGTCCCCATACTCAGTAGGGTTAGCAGAGGTGCAGTGACTTCCGTCTGCTCCGGGGCCCCATACACAGTAGGGTTAGCAGAGGTGCAGTGACATCCATCTCCACTGGTGGGCCCCAAGAATCATCTCCACTGGTGGACCCCAAGAATCAACTCTAATGGTGAGCCCCAACAATCAACTCCATTGGTTGGCCCCAAGAATCAACTCTACTGGTAGGCCCCAAGAATCACATCTACTGGTGGGCCCCAAGAATCAGCTCTACCGGTCGGCCACAAGAATCAACCCTACTGGGGGGCCCCAAGAGTCAACTCCACTTGTGGGCCCCAAGAATCAACTCCACTGGTGGGCTCCAAGAATCAGCTCCACTGGTGGGCTCCAAGAATCAGCTCCACTGGTGGGCCCAAGACTCATGTCCACTGATGGGCCCTAAGAATCAACTCCACTTGGGGGCCCCAAGAATAAACTCCACTGGTAGGCCCAAGACTCATCTCCACTGGTGGGCTCCAAGAATCAACTCCACTGGTGAGCCCCAAGAATCACCTCCACTGGTGGGCCCCAACAATCAACTCCACTGGTGGGCCCAAGACTCATGTCCACTGGTGGCCCCAAGAATCAACTCCACTTGGGGGCCCCAAGAATCAACTCCACTGGTAGGCCCAAGACTCAACTCCACTGGTGAGCCCAAGAATCAACTCCTCTGGTCTAGACTTTTTTCAAACTATAACTCCCATCAAGCTCAGGTGTTCGGTGGAGCAATGACAACACTAAACACACAGCTGCATCAGGTCTGCAGAGAGTCTTGTGAAATCCTGTCTAGACTCAAGCATTGCTACTGATTGATATAATACAGCCATAGTTACCTGCAGGAAGCCAGACGGGGACTGTGCCAAAAATACAAGGAAACAGTGAAATTGAAAACAAAGAAAGGGCGCACATGTATGAATTCGAATGCTACTTTTTTTTTACTTGGGCCAAAACCACAGTTTAAATAGAATATGAAGATTTTTTTTTTGGGGTAGATGTTTTTGGCGCTAAAATCTGCCCGTTTTCTTTCACTCTAGGCCCATAACAGATTGCATTAAACACATGATGAATCAAATTCATTACCTCTTGCCAACAAAGTTTCCTAAATAGATAAAAAGTTTGGCGCAATTTTCCAATACATGATGCCCATACAAAATTTGGCGCATTACACTCTATGCCCATACAAAGTTTGGCGCATAAGCTCTATGCGCCAAAATATCCTGTCGTATTCCACACTCTTCTATATCTATTTAGAATGGGTGTGGCCCAAGTAAAAAAAAAAGTACGCATTCGAATTCATACATGTCGCCCAAAGTAACTCAGCTGCGGCTACAGAGAATCAATCTGAACCAAACAGAGAATACCAAGCACACAACAGGACTGAAAGGAATTATACAGAGCATGGTCACCTGATACGAGGTAGATAGATGGATAGATAGATATGAGATAGATAGAGAGATAGATAGATAGATAGATAGATGGATAATATGAAGATAGATTTGATAGATAGATAGATATGAGATAGATAGATAAAAGATAGTTTAGATGATAAGATAGGAGATAGATAGATAGAAGATAGATAGATAGATAGATAGATAGAGATAGATAGATAGATAGATAGATAGATAGATAGTTATGAGATAGATAGATATGGGATAGATATAAAAGATTAGATAGATAGTGAAAAAATAAAATAGATATGAGATAGATATGAAGATAGATAGAATAGATAGGAATAGATAGATATGAGATAGATAGATATGAGATAGAATAGATAATATAAAATAGATAGATAGATAGGAGTTTAGATAGAATAGATATGAGATATTATATGAATATAGTATAGATAGATTTAGATAGATAGATAGATAGATGATATGTATGAAGATATAGGATAGATAATAGATAGATAGATATGAATAGATAGAGATAGATAGAAATGAGATAGATAGATAGATAGATAGATATGATATGGGATAGATAGGGAGATAGATATGAGAGAAAATATGATATGATAATAGATAGATTTGAGATAGATATGAGATAGAAAAGATAATACTGTTAGAATAGTAGTTTTAGATAGATAGATAGATAGATAGATGGGAGATAGATATAAAATAGTGAAAGAGATAGAGTCAGATCCTGATTACATAGATATTACAGTGATATGAGTATCAGATATAGGATTGCTCGCCTGAGACCTGCAGGTCTCCTCCAGCTTTGGTCTTATACTGAGGTTCTCTATGTATATTATACATTACCCGTCTTCTCGCGCAGTCGGTGGATGATCTGTGCAGATGGCTGTGATCTCTCTGCTCTCCCCTCCGCCCTGTTGCTGTCTCTTGTCCTGTGTGTCGGTCTCTCAGGATACAGTTACTATGTACAGTGTCTCGTATTCTCTCCCTATTCAGATCACTCAGCACAATGTCACAGTGTAACAAAGCCTGATCCTGCTCTATAAGGATCCTTCTACCCTATAACGTTGCTCTTGGCCTTGTCACTGTGGCCTCCCTGTAACAGGTCAGCAGCCCATGTCATGGCTGGAGAGAATCGCCTTCAGAAGTGGCAGAGGTATAAATTACACTGAAATACAGACTCTCCCCGCAGCACAGGCTCATGTTTCACCGGGGTTTACTTCTTTATTAACTGGCCTGAGAACTCTACATTACTGATTGATTTTAGCCATAAAGTGACGGCTGCATTGCACAAGATTGCACATAGATCAGTCATTGCTTTTTACCAATAATTAACCCCTTACCGACATTTGATGTACTGGTTTATCATAACACCGCTAAGATTGTATGGAGCACGCTCACAGTGATTATTACTGCTGACACTCACCCCTAACAGCCTGGAACCGAGCTGGCTCTGATCCTCGCTGTTTAACCCTTCAGACCTATAGCATCTGAATAAGGAACGTTGCGGTGCACCATTCCTCACTCCAATCACCCTTCTACTCCCGCTGGGGTGCCGATCAGTTACCATGGCAGCTGGAAGCCTAATGAAGGCTTCTATAGTCGCCATGTAATCACTTCTATTACTTTCTACCTCAGTACAGAAAGTAATAAACCACCCATCTTGGTACACCCTTTGTAACAAGTGGCCCCACAGCCCGCAGCTTGGGCTGCGGGCGCACTTGTTCCCCTGTACCCCAACTTACGCCGAGGCGGGCGTTGCGGTCCGCGGGTGCACGCGTCCCCTCGGGCGCATCCACTTACCAGTCCGCGTTCCTGCTTCCCCGTCACTGTCTGCGGGCCGGCGCGCGCGGCCCCGATCCTTAGGGAGCGCGCTGGTTCTCTCAAATTTAAAGGGACAGCACGCCGGTAATAGGTTTTGCCGGCCGCTGCTCCTATATAAGGGCTCCACCTCTGGGACCTCATTGCCGATCCATAGCGCCCTTGTCCTATGAGAGGAAGCCTCGTCTTTTTTCCCGGGTTTTCCTATTCCGTTAAACCCGTCCCGTCTGCTTACGTCCTCGACTCCGAACCTTCGCTGCCCCGCCCCGACCTGTTGGCCTGACCTCGACTCCGATCTTGTCTACCGTTTTCTGTACCGCATGGCACCTCGGCCGCCTCCGCAAGCCTGCCACATCGGGGGTAGCGACCTGGTGGAATCCCGCCGCAGCAAGTCCATCCCGCTTTGCGGCGGGCTTTGGTGAAAACCGGGACCTACTTAAACTCCGCTCCCTGGTGTGGTCAGTACCATCGCTTGCGGCGGTCCAATGGATCCACTACCCCGCTGCATTACACCCTTCTGCATTATTTATATAATGCAGAAGGGTGTACAAGCAATTCCACCCCCTATTGGTCTAGTACCCTAAGGGGACAGCTTGTAGAAGTACAAAAAAAATTAAAAATATAAAAAATATTAAAAGTTCATATCACCCCTTAATGGTACCAATAAGAAGTACACTTCAGCCTGCAAAAAATGCTCACTCCGATTGTGGAAAATGGAGAGATAGAGAATAGTTGTATATTTTTTTAAAGTAGTAAAACATAATAAAATCTCTTGTCTATGTTGATAAAATAAGTTATGACTTTTGGAAGGTGGGAATGAAAATAAATGAAAAGACATATTATTAAGACCGCACAGTGGGAAGGGATTAAAATCAGTAAGATGCATCATCATCATCTCGGCCAGGCCTAATTACAGGAGAAGTAACAGAGGAACATTACAACACAGAGTTGCTCCAGAATTGTTATTTCGTGGGAAATTCAAGTATTTACTGGTGGACACTTTAGGAATACTGACCGGCCCTGTAAAACTGACTGACTGACTGTAAAAGTGACTCATAGTTGGCTTCTTCTGTGACTGTAGACATTCTCTTTTCTTCTCCATCCAGCCCCAGCTGCTGTGATGACATCTCCAGTCTCTTTCCCTTTACTTCTCCATGCGGTCTATACTGGCATGGTGACTTTTCCTGGCCACGACTCATCCTTGCAGCATTTACAACAGAAACATCTTATAATATGTTCACAGGGCGCCTTGGATCCGTTTTTAAATGAATGTTTGGATCCATATGTCGGAACCTAAATAGACCGAAACACATATCTAACAATGTGCAGTGTGATTACATTGCTTTCAATGTAAAACATGCTGTAATGGCTGGGTTAACAACCGCGGTGGAAACAACCGCGCCAGGGAGCGGAATATAAATAGGTCCCGGTTTTCACCAGAGCCCACCGCAAAGCGGAATGGACTTGCTGCGGCGAGAGTCCTATCAGGTCGTTACTCCTGACGCGGCGGGCTTGCGGTGGCAGACGAGATGCAGCGAAGTACAGAATCGTGAGACGAGAACCATAGTCATGGGCAGGCAGGAAGGTCAGGGCAGGCGGCAGTGATTTGGAGTCGAGAAACGTAGCAAAAGGTCGGTTACACGGCAAGGGCAATGAACAATTAAGGAACGCTTTTTCTAAGGCATGCAGACTGGCAACATCGAAACCCGCAAGGAAAAGTACGTGGGACCGAAACCAATATAATCGGGATGCGCCGGCAATTAGCCAATTACCGGCGTGCTGGCCCTTTAAATTTACAAGAATGAGCGCATGCCCTAGGGAGTGAGTGTGTGCACCTCGGCCGGCAGAGGGTGCGGTCGGGAAAGGAGCGTGGTCTGGTAAGTGCTCAGAGCCAGTGTGCCCGTAACTCGTCCCATGGCCAGTGGCGCTACCCATCCCCGGCAGGCACCCTGGAGAGAGAGCACGGGCGCGCCTGCGGCCCGTGGGCCGGAGCGCGGCGCCACTCGCTACAGTACCCCTCTCTTAGTTCTCCCCCATTTCTTAGGCCAAAGGAACACTATAGCGAACAAGATCTTGGTTCAACAATATTAGATGCCGGTTCCCAGGACCTCTCCCCCTCGGGGGCGAAAACAGGCCCTTTCAATCCACAAGAAACGAAACCCGCTTAACCATCTGATGGTCTTCATGGCCAAGATGTTCTACTTCAAAAACATTCTAGAAAACTCTCACTACCGGAGGACGCAACTCCTCAGAGGAGAAACGGTTCAAGACCAGTGGGCTTTAGGAGGGGACGTGGTAAGCGTTCGGAATCCGGAGAGATGGGGTAGGCAGAGCTAGTAGGACAGGGTTCAGATGCCGGAAGTTTCAAACGTACTCTGAAAGGCCCCAGAAACGCAGACCTAACTTATAGGCTGGGGGATCTTGAGGCGTTACGTATTAGGAAGGAAAGCTCCAACACCTTGTCCCCTGGAAGGAACGTAGGAGAAGATCCCTCCTCTTGTCAGCCTGGGTCTTCATGCGGGTGAAGCCGGAGTCTGGCAGTCGGGTGTCTCCGACAAATAGCCTTGATATCCGAACATGGTTGTCCCACAGCGGGAACCACGGAAGCCCGTAAGCCACAGGGGGAGGGGCGAGCGGCTCGCGGTCCGACATGACCATTTAACCACAAACGAATGGATAAAACACTGTAGTTGTAGCGTCAGAGTCTCGATGGTTGTGGAGAACCAACCCATGGAAAGAGCTCGCCCAATTGTCCTGGCGATACCGGACACAAAATGACACGGTATTCCCCCAAGATCTGATTTACTCTCTCCACTTGTCCATTCGTCTGGGGATGATAGGCAGAAGAGAAGTCCAACTTGACTTGCACGAGAGAACACAGGGCACGACGAAAAATGTGACAGAAGAAATGACCCGCCAATTGAGGAGCAGACGGAAGACCAGGAAGGAGCACGAAGTGGGACATCTTCGAGAATTGGTCCATGACCACCCAGATGACAGAATTCCCTGAGGAAGAAGGAGGGGGCGTCCGTGATGAAGTCCATGCCAATGTGCTGTCCATGGGAACTCTGGAATGGGCAGAGGGATTAAAGAGGCCGCATGGGCCTATGCGTGGGACCTTGTTCCGGGCACACGTGGCCAGGAAGGCGCAGTACAATATCCTTGACGTACCTGGAGCAGAGTTGGCCACCAGTCTGCAGCGATATTTATAAGAGCGTAGGACCTTCCGTTATCCCAGGAGTGACCTATGCCCCATTCAGAAAATTTTCCTCCTGAGCGCTGGACGTACGTAAGTCTTGCTCGGTAGGACACTATGAAGATTTACAGGAGCCACTTCCTCCAGAGCCAATTTGATGGCCAACAGTTCCTGATCTCCAATAGCATAATTTCGTTCCGCTGGCTGACGAAGTCTTGGAAAAGAAACTGATGTGCGGAATCTTGCCATTGGGGCCTTCTGTGTAAGGACACCCAGCTCCTACGGAGAGGCATCACCTCTAGGCAGAAAGAGTTTCTGGACGGAACCAATAAGGTGCTGAGGGAAAAGCGTTTTCAGTTCGGAGAAAGCTTTGTCGCTGTCCGGAGGCCAAAATTTCAGATTTGCGTTTTATTCCTAGTGAGAGCCATGATGCGGAGCCACCCGGTGTGGAGGAATGGGGACATGAATTTGCCGCGGTAGTAGTTGGCGAACCCCCAGGAAGCGTTGTATGCCTGAAGTGCCCGACAAAGTTGTGGCCAATGCTGGATCTCAGAACGTTTAGCGGCGTCCCATCTGTAGGCCCAGATCGGAGACTATGTACCCAAGGATCGGAAGGCCTGGCTGGGTCGGAACCAACACTTCTCCAGCTTGGTTATACAGTCGGTTGTTAGCAAACGTCACAGAACCTGGCGGACCTTGTACACGATGAGTCCTGTATGTCTGCGACGAAATACATCAGGATATCGTTTACAAGATATACTATGACGCAGGTGTTAAAGCAGGCCCTGAAGACGTATAGACGAATTCCTGAAATACCAGCTGGGCGTTTGCATTGCCCAAAGGGCATAGGCTGATATTCCGAAATTCCCGTCACGAGTATTGAATGCATTTTTCCACTTGTCCCGCTATCGAATTCTGATGAGGTTGGAAAACAACTTGTCTCCCCGGAGTCAATCGAAGAGCTCAGAGATCAGTGGTAGGGGATAGCGATTCTTCACCGTGATCTTGTTTAGCCCTCTGTAATCACTACACGGATGAAGTGAGCCATCTTTCTTCTGTACGAAGAAGAACCTGGCAGCGGCTGGAGAGGAAGATTTGTGAATAAAACCTTTCTGTAAATTCTCCTGAATATAGGCTTACATGACCTGAGTCTCAGGCACGGACAGCGGGTAGACCCTTCCCCGCGGGGGGCTGGCTCCAGAGAGGAGGTCAATCAGGCAGTCATAAGGCCGATGGGGCGACAGCGTCTCAGCCTGTTTTCTCCGCGGAATAAGTCCCCAAAGTCCGGTACTCGGCTGGCAGCCGGGCAGAGGCCTTAAAGGGTGAATGTGGAGATGAGGATGGCACGGGCATGGTGCCACCCCAAAAACAGAGATCCTGAACTACCAATCCCCCAACGCAGGACCCCCTCGCCTGTCTTCCAATCAAGCGTAGGGGCGTGACGTTGCAGCCAGGGTAGCCCCAACAGGATCGCCAAGGAAGCACGAGGCAGAACGTGAAAATAAATTTTCTCCTCGTGCAAGACCCCTACCCGGAGGGATACTGGCCGAGTTATGAATTGAATGGAGTCGCTAAGAAGCTCCCCCACGGACAGAAGACGAAAGCAGGTGCTTCTCCTGGACGGGAATCACTGGCAAGCGGTAATGGGACACCAAGGAGGCGTGAATGAAGTTTCTGGCTGAGCCGGAGTCCAGGAAGGCAGGAACCCAGAGCAATGGACGAGAATCAGTCATTACCTCCACTAGCAACATCAATCGTGGAGAGGGAGAATTAGCACCTATGGACGCCTCTCCTACGGCACCTAGGTGTGAGCGTTTCCCGAGCGCCTGGGGACACTGCGGACAGTTCTGCGGAAAATGGCCCCGGACAGGCGCCAGTAGAGGCTAAAACAATTCTCATCCTGCGGCAGGACAGCTCTAACTCCGACAAGTGGGCCCGGTCCACCTGCATGGGTACCTCATTGGAGTCAGCGGCAGCGGAGATCTCTGGAACACAGGGGCCAGAGGAGGTAGACGGCGAGGTTGTGCCGAGTCATGCTCCTGGCGGAGCTCCTTCTGTCTCTCCATGAACCGCACGTCTATGTGAGTGGCCAGGTGGATAAGTTCGCTCAGAGAAGATGGAAGATCTCTAGCTGCAAGTGCGTCCTTAACCCTGCAAGACAGACCCTTCTTGAATGTGGCGCCAGTCAGCGTCATCGTTCAAGGACAGCTCAGAAGCTAACGTGCGTAACTGAACCGCATGGTCACCTACGGAGGAGTCCCCCTGACGAAGGTTCAGGAGCGCCGTCTGGGCAGAAGACGCACGCGCTGGTTCCTCAAAAAACGCTGCAGAATTCAGTGAGGAAGGCCTGTAGGTCTGCTGTCACAGGGGTCGTTTCCGGTCCCAAAGGGGATGTCGCCCAAAGCCAGGTCCTTTCGGATAGCAGGCTCACCACAAACGCCACTTTTGACCTTTTCCATGGAGATGGCTCGGCCATCAGCTCCTTGCTGCATGGAGCACTGAGTAATAAAGCCTCTGCAAATCTTCGGGTCCCCGTCGAACTTGGTGGGTAATGGTAGACGAAGCTTCGGCCCCATGGTTGCCAGCGGGACGGCAGAAGGCGATGGAATCCCAGAGAAGAAGACGGTTGCTGCTGCTGGGACGCCAAGTGTTGTCGCATCATGGCAGACAGCTGGCCCAATTGCTGTGCCTGCTTGCCGCAATCTGCTGCGGGGGACTGCTCGGGCAACAATGGTCGGTCAGATTCCGCAAGACTTGGCAGGGGCACTTGGGCGGGATCCATGGCTGGAGCTAACTGTAACGGCCGGGTCAGTGGTTCCACTGGACCACCGCAAGCGGTGGCAACCACTGCGCCAGGTAGCCGAGTCTAAGTAGGTCTCGGTTTTCACCAGAGCCCACGCAAAGTGGGATGGACTTACTGCAGCGGCGCAGTCCTCCAGGTCGCTACCCTGAACGCGTGCGGGGCTTGCGGGGTGCCGGGCCCGAGATGCATCGAAGGTACCCAGAATCGTGAGATGAGAACCATATAGTCCCTGGGCAGGCAGGAAGGTCCGGGCAGGCCGCAGAGCATTCGGTAGTCGAGAAAACGTAGCAAGGAGGTCGGGGTACACGGCAAGGCAAAGAAACAACTTAAGTAACGCTTTTTCTAAGGCTTTAGAGGCAACAGGATCCAGCAAGGGAATGTACGTGGGACTGAACCAATATATAGGGGCAGCACCCGGCAATTAGCCCATTACCAGCCCTTTAAATTTACAAGAACGAGTGGGCGCGCGCATTGGCCGGCAGAGGGCGCGGACGGGACAGGAGCGTGATCTGGTAAGTACTTAGAGCGAGTGCGCCTGCAGCTCTTGCCGCGGCCAGCGGCGCTATCGTCCCCGGCAGGCACCCGGGGGTTAGAGAGCACTGGTTCTGCACCTGCGGCCCCGATGGGCAGGAGCGCGGGGGCCACTCGTCCCCCGGTGACCATCCATCGGTGTTCAGACAAGTGATCTCCAATGTGCGTCTCACTGCGTCTTTTGGATCTGTTCTAAGAATTGACATCACAATTCTTGGTCCGAAAGATGCAGCAAATGCCCTATAATAAACTATAGGGAGCAATCCTGCTGCTGCCAAAACACACCTACGTGTTGGATGCATTTTGGATGCGATTTTGGATGCGTTTTTCGGTTCCAAAATGGATCCAAAATACAGACCCATCATGCCGTGTGAACATACCCTTAAACGTCTTACTTATCCAGCACTTCCCTGCCAATTCTTACCTCCGGTATGGGCGCCCCCTTTAAGTAAGTTGGTAGTTATGTTGACCACCATTAAGTAGGTATATAGACCCCTGTAGGTAGGTAAATTAGCTCCCTCTAAGTAGATGGGTAGGTATACAGCCCTGTGTATTTAGTAGGTATAATGCCCCCTGTATATAGCAAAATGTATAAAAAATAAAAATAGTTGCCCCAGCACTCGTTATGAATACCTCAAAGAGGCAGACGTAGGGTGATAAAAATAAGGTTTTTATTACATTGAAAACAGTTCATTAAAAGAACGTAACCCTTAACACCAAGCTTATTACAGTAACAGCTCAACGCATTTCTCGCCAGAACTCACGCTACCTCAGGAAAACGTGTTTAAAATACAGGCATTATTCCTACTGGTCCATTCAAGCAACCAATTACGACAGGAGCGACAAAAAAACATTCTGCGGCCAAAGCGGTCCTCCGTGGCCGAATAATTGCTCATACCTCTGCCTATAGACGTAAACTTAACAAAGATTACAATGAGGCAACTGAGCGGACGAAGACAGCATATAAAAAGTTCCTTACTGACCCCTCTGTAGTAACAAGGAAGAGTGGGTGGGCGCTTTTTAAGGGATGTTTGACCCTCATGGATGGGCCGCAGGGAAGAAAATTCAACGCTCTCATCTAAAATCAACACTGTTCCCCATGGAAAACAAGGCAGGGAAGATACTGGGCCAGATCCTTAAGGGCCCTATTTGGCCCATCACACATTACCATCCCCTCCGCACTCCTCAAGGACTGGTTACATCTGATCCCACAGATAAATGATTCTCTCAAAACGTTCTATGGGGAAAAGTCTCCTACTCTGTAGAACTCCACTCCTGCCCAAAATGTGTTAAAAGGCGGCGTGAGAGAGCTCCTAAACATCCAGTCTCCATCCCTAACCTCTCCTCCACCCAGTTAGAATTCCGGAAGCAGAAGTCACTCCCCATGAGCGTTCAGCTAGCCATACGCCGCTAGCTGCAGGAAAAAGCCCTGGCCCGGACGGGTTTCAGGAGAACTAGACAAAAATTTCTGATCGAACCCTAACCCCCCCCCTCTTTTGGACCGAGAAAAACAAGTACTTATAATCAGATACTGGAGGGAAGAGATCGACCAGAATCTAAAAAACGCGGTTATTAAAAGGTAATCCCCAAGAAGGGAAGACCCCTGTTGCCATCCTCTTACCGCCAATTTCCCTAATTGACACTGACAAAAACTACATTTCTAAAATAAGGCTGACAGACTAGCCAAGCTCCCTAACCCTCCCTATTGCCGACGCTCAGAAAGGGGTTTATCAAAGGCGAAGCCGCGGTGGGTACACATACGCAGGTGCTGGCGGTGATGGATAGAGCGTGGGACGCACCCTCCCCCTCCCCTGGACACCATTCATGATCGCGATTGACGCCGAAAAAGCTTGCGACAATGTGTTCACCACGGTGGAGTGGCTGTGGCAGGTACTTGCCACATGGGCCTTCGCAGGCAAATTTAAAAATTTTCCTCTCTGCTATCTCCATAAACCCGGACCGCCCAAATACATACTCAAGGTTTCTATCCCCAGAGATTTTCCCTCCAGAAGGGCACCGTCAGGGATGTCCTCTACCCCTTCTATTTGACATAGCCTGGAGGCCCCTTGCGCGCTCTTATAACGATGAGTCAGACCTTCGTTACTGGGATAGATGTTGGCAATTACCAAGTCAACTAGCCTATGTTTGCGGACGACACCTTACTCCTCTCTCTTGTCGGATCGTTAACGTCATTCTCCCGGAGATATCGCCTTTCTGGCAAAAGCTTTGGAGGAACTCCGGTTACAAAATTTTGCTTCTAAAGCGAGCATTTGGGAACTGGGTCACCCTTCTTCGGAGATCGGTCCTGGCAAAGCTGGGGTTGGGCATCCTACCAGTGAACACACAATCCCATACCTTGGCATTAAAATAGGCAGACCCCAGGTTCCGTGTTACAATCTTAACTTCCCCCCCAGACTGATTAAGGAAAATAGCTGGGGAATGACTGCGCAGATGGCAGTGGCCTCCCTCTCTCTCTATACCGAAGATGTCAGCAATTAAAATGATCTCCTTTCCTAAATTGCTTTTCCCTCAAACCCTCCCCCTACTATTAAGAATGAGATATTAAAAACTCCACTCGTCCTTCACCCACCTTCATATGGTTCAGGCAGGAAACCCCGAATAGCGCTGAACAAACTACATGCACCGGTGGTGGCCTGGGCGGGCTCAATTTCCCAATGTTCGATTTTACCAATTTGGCCATGCTGGCCTGGCATGTACTGGACTTGGATTGGGGAAACAAGCCGCTACTCCAACTTGCTCTGGAATGGGCTTGATGCATACCTGGCACCCACGGGCCCTATTCACACCACAATTACTCCCCACATCCCACCCAGTATCAGAAACTCTCTTGCTGCTAAAGGACACGATTTGCTACCTGTGATCGGCATATCCGCAATCTGCTCTAACTCCCATTTCTAACTGTCTCAAACAAACTTGCCCCTATGGGGCCTCCCGGAATTTCCCCAAGGTAGAACCAAATCCCTATGTTAAGGTATGGAGGGAAAACGGGGATTGAGCACGCGGACCAGCTGTTAATGCACCATGAGGAGAGACACGATGGCTGACCACTTCTGAACTGAGAGAGAAATTCCAGTCCCACCGATTCTGCGTTTACGGCACTGAGAGTCTTTCCTTCTGCAAGTCCGACTCAGGAATATCACCAGACTTTCGCCAACAATGGTTTTGACCTCCTTATAAAAGGGCAGGGCTCATTTTTTCCCTTATCGCACATCTGCCATTCTGAGAGGGTGAGCTGGGAGTCAGGTGAAGGGCCCCTCCCCTTCTCGACATGGGAACGCACACTTGCAGACCCAACTAACGGGGAAAATTTTTGGGGGAGCCCCAAAGGTCCAAAAGGGAAGGATTTGGAACAATGGGGGGGAAACCCACTTTAAAAATAATCCAGGGAGCTATTTGGGTTAAACCCTCCCCCCCTCACTGAAATTTCCAGACCGGGAGCCAAGCATCCCCAAATGCAACACCCTCCAATATGTGGCAAGGGGTTTGGTCCTCCCCTTCCCCACCCAATTTCGGGACAATTCATTGGCTAGTGCAGATCACTCCATCCCTTCCCCCAAAACCCCACGACCTTTTGATTTTCCATTTTAACGAGACCCCAGGTCATACTCCCTGCACCTGTCCCAAAGTACATGCATAAAATTTTGACGCAAAACGCTTCCTTGCTCTATTGGGGCTGAAATCCCAAATCCCGCCGATGTCACAGTGGGGACAACATAAACTAAACCCAGGGCGATAACCAGACAGGAGGCAAAGGGAAATCCGTACTGGAAAATTTCTTTAAAAAAAGGAAAACGTTATTCTTCGCACCTGCCCCGGGGGAAATCGTCAAAGAAAAGGCCTCATTTCGAAAACGGGGGGTAGCGAGAGAACCCTCCTGGGTTCCCTCGGGGGCCCTGGGGTGGCACGCCTCCCTTCCCTGAACCCCGGGGGCTGTACCTGAAGGCAAGTATCCCCCGCCGTCCCCTCTCCCATTCCCCATCCGGACCCCCTCCCCCCCTTAAATCCTAGGGGCCCATCCGCCCAACTCCATAGGGTAACAGGTCGACCCCAACATCACCACAACTAAGCCTCCCTTACTTTTTTTGAAAAATAACCTATCCTCCTCCCCATTACTCCTGATGGCCTCTCTTCCATTAACACATCACTTTATTTTGGGTTTTTTTTTTTTTAATTTGTATTACTGCTTTAAATTTTTCTGCCCAATATATTCTTTCTTTTTATCATCATTGCATTACCAATACTTTTCCAAAATATCACTGTCATCATCGTTGTAGATACTTATGCCAGTATCGATGCTTTTATTGCTCCTATTGTCATTGTCATTGCTATAACTTTCATGGTTACCTTTGTTCAGTGTCACTATGGTAGGTGCACTTTCTCAATAGTGTTACTGCAAAACTTTTCTTCTTTTTCCTTGTGTTACCCCTTTTTAATAACTTGCGGAAATGCAGGAGAACATCGTTTCCCCCCTGTAGGGCTCAGATGACCTATGAACCCCATTTTGTGGGGACTGCTTCCCCCCTTTTATACATGACCGCTCTTTATTTTTCCTAGCACTTGTATAATTGTTATATGCTTCCTTTTTTTCAAAATGCAATAAAATATGTTTAAAAAAAAACAAAAAAAAAACATTCTGTTCTATGAGACGACTAAGAACCAATCAGAAGCAAGGCGGGACTATTTGAAAGAGATGCTTATAATTTAAAAATGAAAAGCTAATTGGAAAAAAAAAAGGAAGATTGGGTTTAAATGTTAGCCAAAAGGATGTTGACCACTCGAACCCAAATTTTCTCAAAAAAGGATTTTTTCCCCCAATCAAGACAGCTACTTGCTATTGTAAATCCCAGGAAATTAAACCCGGCACTGATTGGGCCAAAAATGAGGGAAAATTTTTTAAAAACCAAACCCTGAAGGGGAAAAACAGTCCCCCCTTTTTTGCCTAAGGGAAAGACACCTAGCCAATCAAGGGGGGGCCCAAACCCCCCATTTATCCTATGGATGAGAACTCCTTTCCCCATTGATCATAATGAAACGGGGCTCGTCTCGTCCGTCTCATCCAATGAGGAGGCGAGCGACGTTCTTCATTGAGTTTTCCGTGTTGCCTTAATATACCTTTTAAGATATCGATTTTTAGACACAAATACAAGACATATGGGTACAATCAGGGGCGAAACTACCGGGGTAGCAGACGTACCAGTTGCCACGGGGCCCACGTCTCCTCCCCCGGGAGTTCGGCTCCTGGGCCCGGGCCCACAGTGAACCTAAACAGTTTTGCTGCGGCGGGGCTGCGGGGCCCCGGGCCCGAGCCGTAACTATCACTAGGGGCAGTGCCCCCAGGGGGGGCCCCCGTAAATAGAAATAGCCGGGAGATTTTAAAAATTTGTTTTTCTCCCCCCCATTCCCGCAGGGGACCTTTCCCCCCTGGGAAGGGGGGTAGGGAGTTAAAGGGGCACTGCAATAACTCTGTACAGGGGGTAAAACCCAAACTTTTGCAGCGCAACCCCCACCCCCTACACACAGCTCTTCGGAAATGAAGTCTCAGCGGGGCCTCCCGGAAGACATCGGTCAAAGGAGGGGGGAGGTGCGCCCTCACAATGTGCAAAAGCCAGGGGAAAGGAAAAATGCCTGCTGTTCTTTCTCCCTCCCTCCTTAAACCTGCGTTTAGCAAAACCATGGGTGAAAATTGTCCTGGGGATCAGGGAAATTTTTTGTGTATATTGTGTAAAAGTTGTAACATGAGTGTGTACATGTCTGCAAAGTGTGTAAGTGTCTGCAGTGTGTACATGGTGTGTTTAAAATGGTGTCTGCAAAGTGCGGGATGTGTCTGGCAATGCGGGATTGTCCGGGGTGTGACCTGCGTGCGGGATTGTCCACGGTTTAACTGCGTGTGTGGGATGTGTCCGCGTGTGCAAGTAGTGTCCCCGCGTGCGGAGTTTCTGGCGCGTGCGGGATGTGTCTGGCGTGTGCGGGATGTGTCCGGCGTGTGACCTGCATGTGCGAGATGTGTCCGGCGTGTGACTTGTGTGTGCGGGATTTGTCTGGCGTGTGTGGGATGTGTCCGCGTGTGACTTGCATGTGCGGATGTTGTCAGGGGTGTCGGGATGTCCTCGTGTGACCTACGTGTGCGGGATTTGTCTGACGTGTGCGGGATGTATCCGACATGTGCGGGATGTGTCTGGTGCGTGTGGGATGTGTCCGCCGTGTCAGATTTTCCCCTCGGGGGACGGGATGTGCCGCTGTGACCTGTGTGTGTGGGGTGTGTCCGGCGTGTTACCTGTGTGTGCGGGATGTGTTCGACGTGTGACCTGTGTGTGCGGGATGTGTCTGGCGTGTGCAAGATGTGCCCGGAGTCTGACCTGTGTGTGCGGGATGTGTCCGGCGTTCGGGGTTGTCCGTGGTGTGGGATGTGTCGGCATGTGCGGGATGTGGGCTGGCACTGACCTGCGGGGGCGGGATGTGCGCACCAAGATACATCCTGCACACGCCAGACACATCCCGCACATGCCAGACACATCCAGCACACGCCAGATACATCCTGCACATGCCGGACACATCCCCCACATGCCAGACACATCCTGCACACGCCGGACACATCCCGCACACGCAGGTCACATCCCGCAAACGCAGGACAGATGCCGGACACATCCCGCACACACAGGTCACACAACAGACATATCCTGCACTCGGCGGTCACATCCCCGCATACGCTGGGCACATTGCGCTCATGCCGGACACATCCCGCACACTCCGGAAACATCACACACACACCAGACATATCCCGTACATGCCAGAAACATTCTGCACATGCCTGACACATCCCATACATGCCAGACACATCTCGCACATGCTGGACACATCCCACACACACAGGTCACACGCCGGTCACATCCCGCACACGCAGGTCACATGTTGGACACATCCTGCACACGCCGGACACGCCGGAGATGTGTCCGGCGTGTGACCTGTGTATGCGGGATGTGTCTGGCGTGTGTGGGATGTGTCCGGCATGTGACCTGCGTGTGCGGGATGTGTCTGACGTGTGCTGGATGTGTCCAGCGTGTGCGGGATGTGTCCGGTGTGTGCGGGATGTGTCTGGCGTCTGACCTGCGTGTGCGGGATGTGAGCTACTAGATACATCCTGCACACGCCAGACACTTCCCGCACACGCCAGACACATCCAGCACACGCCAGATACATCCTGCACATGCCGGACACATCCCCCACAGGCCAGACACATCCTGCACACGCCGGACACATCCCGCACATGCAGGTCACATCCCGCAAACGCAGGACAGATGCCGGACACATCCCACACACACAGGTCACCCAACAGACATATCCTGCACTCGGCGGTCACATCCCCGCATACGCTGGGCACATTGCGCACACGCCGGACACATCCCGCACACTCCGGAAACATCACACACACACACCAGACATATCCTGTACATGCCAGAAACATTCTGCACATGCCTGACACATCCCATACACGCCAGACACATCCCGTACAAGCCAGACACATCCCGCACTACACAGGTCACAACATCCGGACACATCCAGCACACGTCAGACACATCCCGCACACGCAGGTCACATGCCGGACACATCCCACACACGCCAGACACATCCCGCATACACAGGTCACACGCCGGACACATCTCCGGCGTGTCCGGCGTGTGCGGGATGTGTCCAACATGTGGACCTGCGTGTGCGGATGTGTCCGGCGTGTGACCTGTGTATGCGGGATGTGTCTGGCGTGTGTGGGATGTGTCCGGCATGTGACCTGCGTGTGCGGGATGTGTCTGACGTGTGCTGGATGTGTCCGGCGTGTGTGAGATGTGTCCGGTGTGTGCGGGATGTGTCTGGTGTGTGCGGGATGTGTCTGGCGTCTGACCTGCGTGTGCGGGATGTGAGCTGCCCGATACATCCTGCACATGCCAGACACATCCCGCACACGCCAGACACATCCAGCACACGCCAGATACATCCTGCACAAGCCCGACACATCCCACACATGCCCGACACCTCCCCCACATGCCAGACACATCCTGCACACGCCGGACACATCCCGCACACGCAGGTCACATCCCGCAAACGCAGGACAGATGCCGGACACATCCCGCACACACAGGTTACACAACAGACATATCCTGCACACGGCGGTCACATCCCCGCATACGCTGGACACATTGCGCACACGCCGGACACATCCCGCACACTCCGGAAACATCACACACACACCAGACACATCCCGTACATGCCAGACATATTCTGCACATGCCTGACACATCCCATACATGCCAGACACATCCCGCACATGCCAGACACATCCCGCACACACAGGTCACACGCCGGACACATCCCGCACACGCAGGTCACATGTTGGACACATCCCGCACACACAGGTCACAAGCCAGACACATCCTGCACACACCGGTCACATGCCGGACACATCCCGCACACGCACGTCACACGCAGGACACATCCCGCACACGCCGGACACCTAGGGCGACAAGTATGAATCTCGCCACGTCGGGGCGCACCTTTCCGCCGGTTTACCGGCGAAATCTGCGCTTGATTTATGTTGCCGCCGGGGCGCGCTCATACATTCCATGTAAAGTCCGCCGCGCCTCGCCAGTGTTTGAGGCGCAGTGCGGGACTTAGGCGCAGTGTGGGGCTGCGCCTATGATTCGCCGCCCGAGTTAGTGCACTCATACATGCCATGTAAAGTCCGCCGCGCCTTGCCAGTGTGTGGGGCGCAGTGCGGGGACATAGGCGCAGTGTGGTGCTGCGCCTAAGATTCGCCGTCCGAGGAGGTGCACTCATACATGCGGGGAAAAGTTCCCTGCGCCTCGCCAGTGTGTGGGGCTCAGTGCGGGGACATGGGCGCAGTGCGGGGAAATGGGCGCTGTGCGGGACTGCGCCTCACATGTATTCCGATGCGAGACAGGCTGGAGAACAGCAAGAAATCATTAAAGATGTCCGTGCGGAGTATGAATAAAAAAATCGCCTTTATAAAGGCGGAAAACATTCTCATGAAAACAGCTCAAACCTCAAAAATAAAAAATACATAAAAAAAAAATCACTTTCCAAAAATCTAGAACGGCGCAATATCAAGAATAGGATTTTGGGAAATTGCCGGAAATACAGTAATTCAAATTCTGAAATCTATTCTCATTGGTCGGCATAAACCGGCCAATCAGAATAGGAGCGACAGGGACCCATTACAGCCTATGGAGAAGTTTTGACCAATCAAAATCAAAGGCGGGACAGTTCAAAAGACAGTAAAAATGCTGAAAAGAGCTGATTGGTTGAGCTAGCGGGGGCTTGGCTATCCCAGCCAATCAGAGCGCGAGCTACTTCTCTCATTGTAGTTTATGGAGAGATGGGCGCAATGCAATCTCGGCGCTCAGCGCAGTGCGGCATGGAGTATGAATAAAAAAAATCATTTTTTATTAAGTGTAAAACATTATCAGATAAAGCGCTGAAACCTTCTCTAAAAATAAATCAGTTAAATCCCGAACAACGCGTTTGTCGCCGAGACCGGCGCTACATAGGGAATTGCAATAGAGAGAATCGCCGGGAAATACAGTAATTCAAATATTGACCAATCATATTCAAAGGCGGGACAGTTCAAAATACAGTAAGAAGGCAGAAAAGAGCTGATTGGTTGGCTAGCGGGGGCTCGTCCAGCTTAGCCAATCAGAGCACGAGCTACTTTCTCATAGAGTTCTATGGGAAAAGAAATGCAGAGCGAGCTCTGTTTGTGATTGGCTAAGTTAAAAGAGGTGCCGTTATTTGGACCAATGGAGAGCGAGCGACACTCCTATGGGTTTTCTAATGCAATCTGAAATAAAACTGTACATGGCCGAAATCAAATGATAATACTGCCGAAGTTGTCCCGATGTGTATATAAAATGATCAATAATATGGGGGTAAAATCAGGTTTATTTCTTTATCTTCGTTATCCAAGGATCAATAGTATGGGTGCAACGAAAATAAAGAAATAAACCTGATTTTATTGATTTAATATTTTTTTTCTTTACCCCCATATTATTATTCATTTTATATACACATCGGGACAACTTCTGTAGTCTTATCATTTGATTTTGGCCATGTACAGTTTTATTTCAGATTGCATTAGAAAACCCATAGGAGCGTCGCTCGCTCGCTCTCCCATTGGTACAAACAACCGCGCCTCTTTTAACTTAGCCAATCACAAACAGAGCTCGCTCTGCATTTCTTTTCCCATAGAACTCTATGAGAAAGTAGCTCGCTCTCTGATTGGCTAAGCTGGACGAGCCCCCGCCGCTTCAACCAATCAGCTCTTTTCTGCCTTTTTACTGTATTTTGAACTGTCCCGCCTTGGAATATGATTGGTCAATATTTCTCCATAGGTTAGAATGGGTCCCTGTCGCTCCTATTCTGATTTGTCAATTTTCCTCCATAGGTTAGAATGGGCCACTGTCGCTCCTATTTTGATTGGCTGGTTTATGCCGACCAATGAGACTAGCTTACAGAATTTGAATTACTGTATTTCCCGGTGATTCTCTCTATTGCAATTCCCGATGTAGCGCCGGTCTCGGCGACAAACGCGTTGTTCGGGATTTAATTGTTTGATGTTTATAGAAGGTTTCAGCTCTTTTTCAGAGAATATTTTCCAACTAATAAAAATGATTTTTTTATTCATACTCCATGCCGCACGGCGCTGAGAGCCAAAATTGCATTGCGCCCATCTCTCCATAGACTACAATGGGAGAAGTAGCTCGTGCTGTGATTGGCTGGGATAGCCAAGCCACCGCTAGCTCAGCCAATCAGTTCTTTTCAGCATTTTTACTGTATTTTGAACTGTCCCGCCTTTGATTTTGATTGGTTCAAACTTCTCCATAGGCTATAATGGGTCCCTGTCGCTCCTATTCTGATTGGCCGAGATAGCCAAGCCCCCGCTAGCTCAGCCAATCAGCTCTTTTCTGCATTTTTACTGTATTTTGAACTGTCCCACCTTTAATTCTGATTGGTCAATAGTTCTCCATAGGTTTTAATGGTTCACTGTCGCTCCTATTCTGATTGGCCGGTTTCACCCGACCAATGAGAATAGCTTTCAGAATTTGAATTACTGTATTTCCCGGCAATTTCCAATATCCTAATTCTTGATATTGCGCCGTTCTAGATTTTTGGAAAGTGATTTTTTTTAAATTATTTTTTATTTTTGAGGTTGAGCTCTTTTCTGATAATGTTTTCCGCCTTTCTAAAGGCGATTTTTTTGGAATCATACTCCTGCTGCACGGAGCTGAGCGCCGAGATTTCTGTTGCGATCTTCTATGTTTCCTCACATGTTCCGTTCTTGCTTCACTTCGCCGCCGCCGGAGCATTTAGACCAAAATAAACTAGGTCTGCCTGTCGGAGCTGCAGAGCGCTGCATTGCGCCGTGCTTTGGCGAGCCGCGATCGTACATGCCTCGGAGTTTTCAAGTGCGCCGCGTCCCGCCCCGGAACACCTAAACCGCGCCCACACCGCGCCCATTGCCCACCCCTTCATGCGGGGCGCAGCAGAAACTGGCGAACGCTGCGCCTAACACAGCATCCCTGTGTCCGACAGGGGGATTCAGGCCGGGAGGCACAGGTTACTACAGGCGAAAAGCCCGATCATACATGTCGCCCATAATGCACATGCTGGACACATAATGCACACGCCAGACACATCCCCCACACGCCGGACACATCCCACGCAAGCCGGACACATCTCGCACATGCCGGACACATGCTGCACACACCAGACCCATCCCGCGCACGCAGGTCCCACGTTGGACACACGCATATAACACACCGGACACATCCCGCACATGCCAGACACATCCCGCACACGCAGGTCACATCCCGCACATGCAGGTCACACGCCAGATACATCCCGCACACGACGGACACATCCCGCACACGCAGGTCACACTCTGGACACATCCCGCACACGCTGGACACATCCTGCACACGCTGGTCAGATCCTGCACACGCCAGAAACATCTCGCACATGCCAGACACATCCCACCCATGCCTAACACATCCTGCACACACCAGACACATCCCGCACACGCCAGACACATCCCGCACTCGCAGGTTACTCGACGGACACATTCCGCACACGCCAGATATATCCTGCAGACGCAAGACACGTCCCGCACACGCCAGATACATCCCGGACACGCTGGTCACACGACTGACACACTCCGCACACACAAGTCATACGCTGGACACATCCCGCACACGCAGGTCAGATACCGCACATTGCAGACACATCCCGCACACGCGGGTCACATCCCGCACACGCAGGTCACATGCCAGACATCCCGCACACACCGGACACATCACGCAAACGGCAGAAACATCCCGCACACGCCAGAAACATCCTGCACACGCCAGACACATCCCACACACTCAGGTCACACGCCAGACATATTCCACACACGCAGGTCACACGCCAGTAATACCCCAGTGACATCCCGCACACGCCGGACACATCCCACACGCCGGACACATCTCGTACACGCAGGTCACACGACAGACACATCCCGCACACGCCAGACACACCCCGCACACGCAGGTCACATCTCGCACACGCAGGTCACACGCAGGTCACATCCCGCACACGCCAGACACATCCTACACACGCCAGACACATCCCGCAGACATCTGACGTATCCCGCACACGCCGGACACATCCCGCACACGCAGGACACATCCCGCACACACAGGTGACACGCCAGACATATCCCGCACACACAGGTCACACGGCAGACACTTCCCGCAACGCAGGTCACATCCCGCACATGCCGGACAGATCCCGCACCCGCCGGACAAAGCCCGCACGCGCCAGACACATACCACACACACATGTCACACGCCAGACACATCCCGCACACGCAGGTCACACGCCGGACATATCCCGCACACACAGGTCACACGGCAGACACATCCCGGAAGCGCAGGTCACATCCCGCACACGGCAGACACATCCCGCACACGCCGGACACATCCCGCAAGCGCAGGTCACACGCCAGGCACATCCTGCACACGCAGGTCACATCCCGCAAATGCAGTTCACACGCCAGACTCATCCCGCACATGCCAGACACATCCCGCAAACACAGGTCACACGCCAGACACATCCCGCACATGGCGGTCACATCCCGCACACACGGCAGACACATCCCGGACACGCCTGAAACATCCCCCACACACAGGTCACAAGCCTGTCACATCCCGCACACGCAGGTCAAACGCAAGACACATCTCGCACACACCAGAAACATCCCGCACACGTCAGACACATCCCGAATACGCAGGTCACAGGCCAGTCATACGCCAGACACATCCCGCACATGCCAGGCACATCCCGCACATGCAGGTCACATACCGCACACGCCAGACACAATCCGCACACTCAGGTCACATCCCGCACATGTCAGACACATCCTGGACATGCCGGACAATCCCGCACACACAGGTCACATGCCGGACACATCCTGCACATGCAGGTCCCACGCCGGACACATCCCGCACACGACGGACACATCCCGCACACGGCAGACACATCCTGCACACACAGGTCACACGAAGGACACATCCCGCACACGCCAGATACATCACGCACACACAGGTCACACGCCGGACACATACCGCACATGCAGGACACATCCCACACACGCAGGTCACATCCCGCACACGCAGGTCAAACACAAGACACATCACGTACACGCCAGAAACATCCCGCTCACGTCTGACACATTCCGAATACGCAGGTCACAGACAGTCATACGCCAGACACATTCCGCACATGCCAGACACATCCCGCACACACAGGTCACATCCCGCACACGTCAGACACATCCCCGGACATGCCGGACAATTCTGCACACACAGGTCACATGCCGGACACATCCTGCACACGCAGGTCCCACGCCGGAAACATCCCGCACACGCCGAACACATCCCGCACACGCCAGACACATTCCACACACACACAGGTCACACGCCGGACACATCCCGCACACGCCTGATACATCACGCACACACAGGTCACACGCCGGACACATCCCGCACAGGCTGGACACATCCCGCACACGCAGGTCACATCCCGCACACGCAGGTCAAACACAAGACACATCACGTACACGCCAGAAACATCCCGCACACGTCAGACACATGCCGACTACGCAGGTCCCAGACAGTCAAACGCCAGACACATGCCGCACATGCCAGACACATCCCGCACACACAGGTCACATCCCGCACACGTCAGACACATCCCGGACATGCCGGACAATTCTGCACACACAGGTCACATGCCGGACACATCCTGCACACGCAGGTCCCACGCCGGAAACATCCCGCACACGCCGAACACATCCCGCACACGCCAGACACATTCCACACACACACAGGTCACACGCCGGACACATACCGCACACGCCGGACAGATCCCACACACGCAGGTCACATCTGGCATAGGCAGGTCACACGTCAGACACATCCCGCACACACCAGAAAACATCCCGCACACCCAGGTCACATGCCTGACACATCCCGCACACGGCGGTCACATCCCACACACGCTAGACACATCCCGCACACGGCAGACACATCACGCACACACAGGTCACACGCCAGACACATCCAGCACATGCCTGATAAATCACGCACACACAGGTCACACGCCGGACACATCCCGCACACGCTGGACACATCACTCACACGCAGGTCACATCCCGCACACGCAGGTCAAACGCCAGACACATCTCGCACATGCCAGAAACATCCCGCACACGTCAGACACATCCCGAATACGCAGGTCACAGCCAGTCATACACCAGACATATCCCGCACATGCCAGACACATCCCGCACACGCAGGTCACATCCCGCACACGTCAGACACATCCCGGACATGCCGGACAATTCCGCACACACAGGTCACATGTCGGACACATCCCGCACACGCCGGACACATCCCGCACACGCCGGACACATTCCACACACACAGGTCACACGGCGGTCACATCCCTCACACGCTAGACACATCACGCACACGGCAGACACATCCCGCACACACAGGTCACACGCCGGACACATCCAGCACACGCCTGATACATCACGCACACACAGGTCACACGCCGGACACATCCCGCACACACTGGACACATCACTCACACGCAGGTCACATCCCGCAAACGCAGGTCAAACGCAAGACACATCTCGCACACGCCAGACACATCCCGCACACGTCAGACACATCCCGAATCCGCAGGTCACAGGCTAGTCATACGCCAGACACCTCCCGCACATGCCAGACACATCCCGCACATGCAGGTCCTATCCCGCACACGCCAGACACAACCCGCACACGCAGGTCACATCCCGTAATGTCAGACACATCCCGGACATGCCGGACAATCCCGCACACACAGGTCACATGCCGGACACATCCTGCACACGCAGGTCCCACGCCGGACACATCCCGCATACGCCGGACACATTCCACACACACAGGTCACACGCTGGACACATCCCGCACACGCCGGACACATCCCACACACACAGGTCACATGCCAGACACAAACCGCACACGCCGGGCACATCCCGCACACGCCAGACACATCAGGCACACGCCAGACACATCCCGCACACACCCCGCACGTGCCAGACACATCCCGCACACGCAGGTCACATCCCGCACATGCCAGACACATCCCACACACGGAGGTCACATCCCGCACACACCGGACACATCCCGCACACGCAGGTCACATCCCGCACAGGCAAGTCCCATCCCGCACATGCCAGACACATCCCGGACACGCTGGACACATGCCGCACACGCAGGTCACACGCCGGACACATCCCGCACACGCCGGACACATTCCGCACACGCCAGACACATTTCACACACACAGGTCACACGCCGGACACATCCCGCACACGCCAGACACATCCCGTACACACCGGACACATCCCGCACACGCCAGACACATTCCACACACACAGGTCACACGCCAGACACATCCCGCACACGCCGGACACAGCCCGCAAAGGCAGGTCAGACGCCGGACACATCCTGCACACGCCAGACACATCTTGCAAACACAGGACACACGCCAGACACATCCCGCACACGGCGGTCACATCCCGCACATGCCGGAAACATCCCGCACACGCCAGACACATCCCGAACATGGTAGACACATCCCGCACACGGCAGACACATCCCGCACACCCAGGTCACACGCCGGACACATCCCTCACACGCCGGACACATCCTGCACACACTGGTCACACGCCTGACACATCCCGCACACGCAGGTCACATCCTGCAGACGCTGGACACATCCCGCACACGCCAGACACATTCCGCACACGCCAGACACATCCAGCACAGGCCGGACACATCCCGAACACACGAGACACATCCCGCACACGCCAGACAAAACCTGCACACACCGGACACATCTGGCACATGCAGATCGCACGCCGGACACATCCCGCACACGCCAGACACATCACGTACATGCCGGACACATCCCGCACACGCCGGACACATCACGCAAATACCGGACATATCCTGCACACGCAGGTCACATGCAGGACACATCCCGCACACTCTTGACACATCCCGCACACGCAGGTCACACACCGGACAAATCCCGCATACGCCGGACACATCCCGCACATGCTGGACACATCCCGCACTCAGGTAACATCCCGCACACATCCCGCACACGCATGTGTCCGTCGTGTGCGGGATGTGTCCAGCGTGTGTGTGATGTGTCCGCCGTTTGACCTACATGTGTGGGATGTGTCCGACATGTGCGGGAACTGTCTGGCGTGTGCGGGATGTGACCTGTGTGTGCGGGATGTGTCTGGTGTATGACCAGCGTGTGCAGGTTGTGACAGGCATGTGCAGAATGTATCTGGCGTGTGCGGGATGTGTCCGGGGTGTGAGGGATGTGTCCGGCGTTTGCGGGATTTGACCAGCAAGTGCGGGATGTGTCTGGCGTGTGCGGGATGTGTCCGGCGCATGACCTGCGTGTGCGGGATGTGTCTGCCGTGTGCGGTATGTATCCGCCGTGTGCGGGATGTGTCTGCGTGTGCGGGATGTGTACGTCGTGTGACCTGCGTGTGCGGGATGTGTCTTGTGTGTGCGGGATGTGTCCGGCGTGTGACCGGCGTGTGTGGGATGTGTCCGGTGTGTGCGGGATGTGACCTGCGTGTACAGGATGTGACCTGCGTGTGCAGGATGTGTCCGGCGAGTGACCTGTGTGTGCGGGATGTGTCCGGGATGTGACCTGCATGTGTGGGATTTGTCCGTCATGTGCGGGATGTGTCCGGTGTGTGACCTGTGTGTGCGGAATGTGTCTGCCATGTGTAGGAGGTGTCCGGCGTGTGTGGGAGGTGTGAGGCATGTGCAGGAGGTATCTGTCTTGATCAATATGTGTCCATCGTGTGAGGGATGTGTCTGGCGTGTGCAGGATGTATCTGCCGTGTGTGCAACTTGTCCGGCGTGTAACCTGCGTCTGCAGGATATGTCTGGCATGTGCAGGATGTGTCTGGCGTGTGCGGGATTTGTCTGGCTTGGGCGAGATGTGTCTCGCGTGTGCGGGTTGTGTCCGGCATGTGCAGGATGTGTCTGACGTGTGCGGGATGTTTCCGGCGTGTGGCCTGTGTGTGCGGGATGTGTCTGGTGTGTGCGGGATGTGTCTGACGTGCACGGGATGTGACCTGCGTGTTCGAAATGTGTCCGACTTGTGCGGGATTTGTCTGCCGTGTGTGGGATGTGTCTGGTGTGTGCGTGATATGTCTGGCGTGTGTGGGATGTGACTGGCATGTGCTGGTTGTTTCTGGCCTGTGGGGGATGTGTCTGGCGTGTGTGGAACTTGTCCGCCGTTTTACCTGCGTGTGCTGGATGTGTCTGCCGTGTGCGGGATGTGTCTGGCGTGTGCGGAATTTTTCTGGCGTGGGCGGGATGTGTTTGGCGTGTGCGGGATGTGTCCGGCATGTGCAGGATGTGTCTGGCGTGTGCAGGATGTGTCCGGCGTGTGCGGGATGTTTCCATCGTGTGCGGGATGTGCCCGGCGTGTGCGGGATGTGTCCGGCGTGTGGGGGATGTGTCCGGCGTGTGTGGGATGTGTCAGGCGTGTGCGGGATGTTACCGCCGTGTGCGGGATGTGTCTGGCGTGTGACCTGCATGTGCGGGATGTGTCTGGCGTGTGCGGAATGTGACCTACGTGTGCGGGATGTGACCTGCATGTGCAGGATGTGTCCAGCGTGTGCGGGATGTGTCTGGCGTGTGACTTGCATGTGCGGAGTGTGAAAGGCGTGTGCGGAATGTGTCCGGGGTGTGCGGAATCTGTCTGGGGTGTGACTTGCGTGTGCGGGATGTGTCTGGCGTGTGCGGAATGTGACCGTCGTGTGTAGGATGTGTCCGTCTGCGGGATGTGACCGTCGTGTGCGGGATGTTTCTGGCGTGTAACCTGTGTGTGCAGGGTGTGACAGGCGTGTGCGGGATGTGTCCGGCGTGTGCGGGATGTTAACGCCGTGTGCGGGATGTGTCTGGCGTGTGACCTGTGTGTGCGGGATTTGTTTGGCGTGTTCGGGATGTCTCCGTCGTGTGCGGGATGTGTCTGGCGTGTGCAGAATGTGACCGTCGTGTGTAGGATGTGTCCGTCTGCGGGATGTGACCGTCGTGTGCGGGATGTGTCTGGCGTGTAACCTGTGTGTGCAGGGTGTGACAGGCGTGTGCGGGATGTGTCCGGCGTGTGCGGGATGTGTCTGGTGTGTGACAGACGTGTGCGGAATGTGTCTGGCGTGTGACCTGTGTGTGCGGGATTGTTTGGCGTGTGCGGGATGTCTCCATCGTGTGCGGGATGTGTCTGGTGTGTGACAGACGTGTGCGGAATGTGTCTGGCGTTTTGCGGGATGTGTCCGGCGTGTGCGGGATGTGTCTGGCGTGTGACCTGTGTGTGCGGGGTGTGACAGGCGTGTGCGGGATGTGTCTGGTGTGTGCAAGATGTGTCCGGCGTGTGCGTGATGTGACCGCCGTGTGCGGGATGTGTCTGGCGTGTGACCTGTGTGTGTGGGATTTGTCTGCCGTGTGTGCGATGTGACCGCCGTGTGCGGGATGTGTCTGGCGTGTGACCTGCGTGTGCGGGGTGTGACAGGCGTGCGCGGGATGTGTCCGGCGTGTGCGGGATATGTTCAGCGTGTGCGGGATGTGACCAGCGTGTGCAGGATGTTCCGTCGTGTGACCTGTGTGTGCGGGATGTGTCTTCCGTGTGCGGGATGTGTCCGGAGTGTGCGGGATGTGTCTGGCGTGTGCGGGATGTGTCCGGCGTGTGACCGGCGTGTGCGGGATATCCTGGCGTGTGCGGGATGTGACCTGCGTGTGCGGTATGTGTCCGGCGTGTGACCTGTGTGTGCGGGATGTGTCTGGCGTGTGTGGGATGTTTCTGTCATGTGCAGGATGTGACCTGCGTGTGCGGGATGTGTCTGGCGTGTGACCTGCCTGTGCGGGATGTGTCCGGCGTGTGCGGGATGTGTCTGGCGTTTTTGGGATATGTGCGGGAGTTGTCTGTCGTGTGGGGGATGTGTCCGGCACGTGCGGAATGTGTCCGGCGTGTGCAGGATGTGTCTGGCATGTGCGTGATGTGTCCGGCGTGTGCGTAATGTGTCTGGTGCGTGTCAGATGTGTCCGGCGTGTGCAGGATGTGTCTGCCGTGTACGGGATGTGTCCGGTGTGTGCGGGATGTGTCCGGTGTGTGCGGGATGTGTCCGGCGTGTGCGGGATGTCTCCGTTGTGTGCGGGATGTGTCTGGCATGTGCAGGATGTGTCTGGCGTGTGTGGAATGTGTCCGGCATACACGGGATGTGTTCAGCTTGTGTGGGATGTGTCCGGCATGTACGGGATGTGTTCGGCATGTGAGGGATGTGTCTGGTGTGTGACCTGCGTGTACGGGATGTGACCTGCATGTGCAGGATGTGTCCTGCGTTTGCGGGATGTGTCCAGCGCGTGCAAGATGTGTCCGGTGTGTGCGGGATGTATCCGGCGTATGCGGGATGTGTCTGGCATGTGTGGAATTTGTCCGACGTGTGCGGGATGTGTCAGGCGTATGTGGTATGTGTACTGCGTTTGTGGGATGTGTCCGGCGTGTACAGCATGTGTCAGGCGTATGCAGGATGTGTTCGGCGTATGCGGGATGTGTCTGGCGTGTGCGGGATGTGTCCGACCTGTGACCTGTGTGTCCGGGATGTGTCCGGCATGTGCAGGATTTGTCCGGCGTGTGCGGGATGTATCTGCCGTGTGCGGGATGTTTTCAGCGTGTGCGGAATGTGTCCGTCTTGTGACTTGCTTGTGCGTGATGTGTCTGGCGTGTGACCTGCATGTGCGTGGTGTGACAGGCGTGTGCGGAATGTGTCCGGCGTGGGCGGGATGTGACCGCCGTGTGCGGGATGTGTCTGGCTTGTGCGGATGTGACCGTCGTGTGTGGGATGTGTCCGGCGTGTGACCTGCGTGTGCGTGATGTGTCTTGCGTGTGCGGGATTTGTCTGCCGTGTGCGGGATGTTTCTGGCGTGTGTGGGATGTGTTCAGCGTGTGCGGGATGTGTCCGTCTTGTAACTTGCATGTGCGGCATGTGACCAGCGTGTGCGGGATGTGTCCGGCGTGTGCGGGATGTGACAAGCGTGTATGGGATGTGTTAGGCTTGTGCGGGATGTGTCCGGCATGTACGGGATGTGTTCGCCGTGTGCAGGATGTGTCTGGCATGTATGGGATGTGTTCGGCGACTGCGGGATGTGTCTGGCGTGTGACCGTCGTGTGCGGGATGTATCCGGTGTGTGCAGGATGTGTCTGGCATGTGTGGGATGTTTGCCAGATGTGACAGGCATGTGCTGGATGTGTCTGGTGTGTGCGGGAAGTGTCCGGTGTGTTCGGGATGTGTCCGGCTTGTGCGCGATGTGTCTGGCGTGTGACCTGCGTGTTCAAGATGTGTCTGGCATGTGCAGGATGTGTCTGGCGTGTGCGGGATGTTTCTGGCATGCACGGGATGTGTGTGTCGGGAGACCTGCGTATGCGGGAAGAGCCCGACATGTGCGGGATGTGACCGGCGTGTGCGGGATGTGACCTGCGTATGCGGGATGTATCCGACGTGTGGCCTTCGTGTGCGGGATGTGTCCGGCGTGTGCGGGATGTGCCCGGCGTGTGCGGGATGTGTCTGGCGTGTGCAGGATGTGTCCAGCATGTGCGGGATGTGTTCAGCTTGTGCGGAATGTTTCTGCCGTGTACGGGATGTGTCCAGCATGTGCGGGATGTGTCCAGCGTGTGTGCGATGTGTCTGGTGTGTGCGGGATGTGTCCGTCTGGTGACTTGCTTGTGCGGGATGTGTCCGGGATGTGTCCGGGATGTATCCGGCGTGTGCGGGATGTGTCTGGTGTGTGCGTGATGTGTCCGGCGTGTAACCTGCGTGTGCGGGATGTGTCTGGCGTGTGCGTAATGGGTCTGGCCTGTGCGGGATGTGTTCGGATAGGGCAGGATGTGTCTGGAGTATGCGGGATGTGTCCGGAGTGTGCAAGATGTGTCTGGTGTGTGGCGTGTGACCTGCATGTGCGGGATGTGTCTGGTGTGTGCAGGATGTGTCTGGCGTGTGTGGGACGTGTGCCAGATGTGACAGGCGTGTGTGGGATGTGTCTAGTGTGTGTGGGATGTGACCGGCGTGTGCAGGATGTGTCCGGCGTGTGCAAGATGTGTCTGGCGTGTGACCTGCGTGTTCAAGATGTGTCGGGTGTGTGTGGGGTGTGACCGCCGTGTGCAGAATGTGTCTGGCGTGTGCGGGAAGTGTCTGGCTTGTGGGGGATGTGACCAGCATGTGCGGGATGTTTCCGGCGTGTGTGGGATGTGTCCTCCATGTGTGGGATGTGTCTGTCGTGTGATCTGCGTGTGTTGGATGTGTCTTCCGTATGTGGTATGTGTCCTGCGTGTGCGTGTTGTATCCGGTGTGTGCAGGACGTGTCTGCCGTGTGACTTGAGTGTGCGGGATGTGTCTGGTGTGTGCAGGATGTGTCTGGCGTGTGTGGAACGTGTGCCAGATGTGACAGGCGTGTGCGGGATGTGTCTAGTGTGTGCGGGATGTGTCCTGCGTGTGCAGGATGTGTCTGGCGTGTGACCTGTGTGTTCAAGGTATGTCCGGTGTGTGCGGGATGTGACCGGCGTTTGCAGAATGTGTCTGGTGTGTGCAGGATGTGTTCGGCGTGTGCGGGATGTGACCAGCGTTTGCGGGATGTTTCCGGCGTGTGCGGGATGTGTCCGTCGTGTACGGGATGTGACTGCCGTGTGACCTGCGTGTGTGGGATGTGTCTTCCGTGTGTGGGATGTGTCCTGCATGTGTGGGATGTGTCCGGTATGTGCGGGACATGTCTGGCATGTGACCTGAGTGTGCGGGATGTGTCTGGCGTGTGCAGGATGTGTCCGGTGTGTGACAGGCCTATGCGGGATATGTCTGGCGTGTGCGGGATGTGATCTGCATGTGCGGGATGTGTCCGGCGTGTGTGCGGATGTGTGTGTGCGGGATGTTTCTGTCGTGTGAACTGCGTGTGCGGGATGTGTCTGGCGTGTACAGGATGTGTCTGGCGTTTGTGAGATGTGCACAGGATGTGTGTGGCGTGTGACCTGCGTGTGCGGGATGTGTCAGGCGTGTGCGGGATGTGTCCGACGTATGACTGGCCTGTGACCTGCGTATGCGGGATGTATCTGGCGTGTGCGGGATGTGTCTGGCGTCTGCGGGATGTGACCTGCATGTGCGGGATGTGTTCGGCGTGTGTGGGATGTGTCTGGCGTGTGTGGGATATGGCCGTGGTGTGCGGGATCTTACCGGCGTGTGCGGGATGTCTCTGGAGTGTGCGAGATGTGTCTGGAGTGTGCGGGATGTGTCCATCGTGTGCGGGATTTGTCCAGCGTGTGACCTCCGTGTGCGGGATGTGACCTGCGCATTCGGGATGTGTCCATGGTGTGCGGGATGTGTCTGGTGTGCGGGATGTGTCTGGCTAGGGCGGGATGTGTGTGGTGTGTGCGGGATGTGTCTGGCGTGTGCGGGATGTGTCTGGCCTGTGCAGGATGTGTTCGGCTAGGGCGGGATGTGTCTGGAGTGTGCTGGATGTGTCCGGAGTGTGCAAGATGTGTCTGGTGTGTGCAAGATGTGTCTGGTGTGTGCGGGATGTGTCTGGCGTGTGCGGGATGTATCTGGCATATGCGGGATGTGTCTGGCATATGACCTGCGTGTGCGGGATGTGTCCGGTGTGCAGGATGTGTCTGGCGTGTGTGGGACGTGTGCCAGATGTGACAGGCGTGTGTGGGATGTGTCTAGTGTGTTCGGGATGTGTCCGATGTGTGCGGGGTGTGACCGGCGTGTGCAGAATGTGTCTGGGGTGTGCAGGATGTGTTCGGCGTGTGCAGGATGTGTTCGGCGTGTGCAGGATGTGACCAGCGTTTGCGGGATGTTTCCGGCGTGTGCATGATGTTTCCGTCGTGTACGGGATGTGTCTGTCGTGTGACGTGCGTGTGTGGGATGTGTCTTCCGAATGTGGGATGTGTCCTGCGTGTGCGCGATGTGACCTGAGTGTGCAGGATGTGTCCGGAGTGTGAAAATCCTATGCGGGATATGTCTGCCGTGTGCCGGATGTTATCTGCGTGTGCGGGATGTGTCCGGCGTGTGACCTGTTTGTGTGGGATGTGTCTGGCGTGTGCGGATGTGTGTGTGCAGGATGTTTCTGCAGTGTGACCTGCGTGTGTGGGATGTGTCTGGCGTGCGCGGGATGTGTCTGCCGTTTGTGGGATGTGTATGGGATGTGTCTGGCATGTGCGGGATGTGTCCTGTGTGTGGGAGATGTGACCGGCGTGTGCAGGATGTGTCCGCCGTTTGCGTAATGTGTCTGGCATGTGCGAGATGTGTCCGGTGTGTGCGGGATGTGCCTGTCGTGTACGGGATGTGTCCAGCGTGTGCGCAATGTGTCTGGCGTGTGCAGGATGTGTCCGGCATGTGCGGGATGTGTTCAGCGTGTGCGGGATGTGTCTGGCGTGTACATGATGTGCCCGGCGTGTACGGGATGTGTCTGGCGTGTGCGGGATGTGTCCGGCGTGTGCGGGATGTGTGTGGCGAGTGACCTGTGTGTGCCATATGTGACCTGCGTCTGCGGGATGTGTCTGGCGTGTGCGGGATGTGTCTGGCGTGTGCGGGATGTGACCTGTGTGTGCGGGATGTGTCCGGCGTGTGCGGGATGTGTCTGGTGGGATGTGTCCGGCGTGTGCGGAATGTGTCTGCCGTGTGCGGGATGTGTCCGGCATGTGCAGGATGTGTCCGGCATGTGCGGGATGTTTCCGCGGTGTGCGGGATGTGTCCGGTGTGTGACCTGTGTGTGCGGGATGTGACCGTGATGTGCGGGATGTTACCGGTGTGTGCGGGATGTCTCTGGCGTGTGCGAGATGTATCCGGCGTGTGCGAGATGTGTCCGTCGTGTACGGGATGTGTCTGCCGTGTGATCTGCGTGTGTGGGATGTGTCCGGCATGTGCGGGATGAGTCCGGCATGTGCGGGATGTGTCTGGCGTGTGACCTGCGTGTGCGGGATGTGTTAGGCGTGTGTGGGATGTGTCTGCCGTGTGCGGGATGTGTCTGGTGTGTCTGGTGTGTGCGGAAGTTCGCTTTAAACAGATGTTCCAAACCATAGAAAGAAAAATACCCCATTATGATTTTCTATTAAATGTTTGGCCGCTCCTGAGGAGTTGATATGTCTATTTTCGTGAAATATACTGAAATATATATGAAATATATATGACATGGTCATGTGATTTTAGCAGCCAGTGAGAGCCCTACACCTCAGCGATGACGTTTTTGACACTTCTCTGTGCTCTGCACTGATTGGATGGCCCCAAGAGTACAGAAAGGTGATTGGATGGCCCCAAAGTGCAGAAAGCTGCTGGAAACTAAACTGTAAAGGACGTGTCGAACTAGAACTTTATTTGAATGAACAGTAAAATGTTTGGTTTGGTTCTAGTTCTAAAAATTAGAGAAGGTCTACTAGAACTTAACTTTTCTAGAACGGTTCGATCAACACTTGTTATGATTGAAATCCTATAGTTCATGTTTGATTAAGAAAAAATTTGCCCCATCACCTTCTCAAGTTGACCATGGCTGGTGTCCCACTGACTGAGCTGGCCTATTGGGAATCTGCATGGTTGGACAGAGGCAAGTTATGGTATTTTTGATATTTGGGATGGAGGGCAGAGTCTCACAGCTTCTCTCCTTTGTCTACCGTCACATTTCCTGCATATTACATTATTCTGTATTTCATTTTACGCCGGGCTCAGTGGAAACTAATTACAAGATAAAGTGATTAAGAGCAGAAAACCTTAGAGATCGCGTTCAGTGCTGTAATAATTAGCAACATTTCACTAAATAGTAGAATTAAGAAATATAAACATGGAAGTCTCCGCGTTCTGTAAACAGCTCCTTAATTACCCCTCCACGGGACGTGTTAATTGGGAAGCAATCATTGCTGTGAAATCGCAACGTTAAATGATATCGAAAGTGCAAGTTAATTACCTGGAGAATAGAGACACAATTGTCCTGTTCCTGGTGGAAATCATTAGACTCAGTGCAAAAGATACAAAGAAGTATTAACTGTTTCCTATGATAATATTTGCTTTGTGTTTGATGAGGTTACGCGTGCGGTTTATCTCATCATATAATGATACAGACTGCTTATATGTATTCCTATTAACACTCTGATATCTGTGTGACTCAGAGCAGGTCTATAGGATGGTCACCAAGCTTTCCCAAAACCTTGACTGGCACTTGTATCTTTACTGATGTAGATGATAAAAAAGCAGTTAACGTGGAATCGAAGAATATGACATACACTGTGGAGTCACATTATTATGACCAGCAGTTAAAATCCAGAGTCACCAGTGTGTGCAGCCCATACAGCAGCTAGGCAGGCTGGGAGTGACTCAGTAATATCCTGGTAGATTGTCACAGGTATCTGGAGAGACTGCATTCCACAGCTGCTGGAGGAGTCATAGAGCCAACACCACCACCGTCCAGGGGTCCCCACAGCTGCTGGAAGGTCCATACAACCAACACCACTATCCAGTTTCTCCCACAGCTGCTGGAAGGTCCATAGAGCCAACGCCACCATGCAGAGGCTCTCACAGCTGCTGGAGAGGCCATAGAGCCAACGCCACCATGCAGAGGCTCTCACAGCTGCCGGAGAGGCCATAGAAGCAAACCACCATCCAGGGGCTCCAACCTGCTGGAAGGTCCTTACGAGGCAACACCACATCAGGGGCTCCACACCTGCTGGAGGTCCATAGAGCCAACACCCCATACAGGGCTCTCCACAGCTGTGGAAGGTCCATTAGAGGCCAACACCCACCATCCAGGGCTCCACAGCTGCTGGAGGGTCCATAGAACCAACACCACCATCCAGGGGCTCCACAGCTGCTGGATGGTCCATAGATCCTACACTACCATCCAGAGGCCCCACAGCTGCTGGAGGGTCCATAGACCCAACACCACCATCCAGGGGCTCACACCTGCTGAAGGTCCATAGAGCCAAACACCACAATCCAGGGGTCCACAAACCTGCTGGGAAGGTCCATAGAACCAACACCACCATCCAGGGGTTCCACAGCTGCTGGAGGGTCCATAGAGCCAATCACACCATCCAGGGGCTCCACAGTGTGGAGGGTCACAGAACCAACACCATATCCAGGGGCTCACAGCTGTGGGGGTCCTAGATCTAAACTACCATCCAGAGGCCCCACAGCTGCTGGAGGTCCATATTGGAGCCAACACGCCATCCAGGGCCCCACAGTGCTGGAGGAGCCATAGAGCTAACACACCATTCAGGGGCTCCCCAGCTGCTGGAGAGATCCATAGAGCCAACACCACCCATTCAGGGGCTCCACAGCTGCTTGGAGGATCCATGATCCAGCACAACCATTCAGGGCCCTGCAGCTGCTGGAGGGGTCTAGAGCCCACACCACATCCGAGGCCCCACAGTTGCTTGGGCGGGTCCATAGAACCAATCACCACCATCAGGGGCTCCCACCGCTGCTGGAGGGTCCCATAGAGCCAAAAACCACCATCCAGGGGCCCCCACCGCTGCTGGAGGGTCCATTGAGCCAACACCACCATCCAGGGGCCCCACAGCTGCTGGAGGGTCCATAGAGCAGACACACCATCCAAGGGCCCCACACATGCTCAGTTGGGTTCAAGTCTGGGGAATTAAGGGGCAGGTTAGTACTTGGAAGTCTTGGTCCTGCTTTTCCAACCAATGTCGGATATTTCTAGTTGTGTGACATATCACATTGTCTTGCTGGAAAATCCCATCCGCCCCAGGGGAGACAATCAGCATGTATGGGTATATGTGATCTACATGGATGGATTCAGGGCCGTCTTTCTATTGTGCAGGGTAAGTGGCTGCCCTGGAGCAATATCAACACAAGACGCCTACCCTGCCCGGTGAAAACAGTCTGCCCTGGCTGCAATCTGCCCCTGCGGCGGGTCCGTGCAGCTCTTCGGTGTGCAGGCCCAGACACACCGCATCTTTTCAACTGTGAGCCAGAGACTCACAGGAGTACATATCACAGGAGGCGTGAAACAGTGATGTTCTCACGCCTCCTGTGGGGGCTGTATTTATAACTACTATCTACGCAGAGCTGTATTCCTACCTATCTACCTACAGTGGGCCTCTATACTTACCTCCTGGAGTCGATGTGCAGTAGGTTTAGCAAAGATGTAGTGACATCTGTCTGCTCCGGGGCCCCATACACGGTAGGGTTAGCAGAGGTGCAGTGACATCCGTCTGCTCCGGGGCCCCATACACAGTTACGGGGTTAGCAGAGTGCAGAGGACATTCTGTTGCACCAGAGCCCCGTACGCTGAGGGTTAGAAGAGGTGCAGTGACATCCGTCTTCTCTGGGGTCCATCACAGTAGGGTTAGCAGAGGTGCAGTGACATCCGTCTGCTCCGGGGTACCATACAACAGTAGGGTAGCAGAGGTGCAGTGCATCTGTTGCTCCGGGGCCCATACACAGTAGGTTAGCAGAGGTGCAGTGACATCCGTCGGCTCCGGGGGCCCATACACAGGAGGGTTAGCAGAGGTGGTGCATACGTGCTGTCCGGGGCCTCAACACTGTAGGGTTAGCAGAGGTGCCGTGGACATCCGTTCTGCTCCGGGGCCCCTACCAGTACGTTAGCAGAGGTTGCAGTGACAGACGTCGCTCCGGGGCCCCATATTACAGTGAGGTTTAGCAGAGGTGCAGGACATCGTCTGCTCCAGGCTCTTACACAGTTAGGGTTAGCAGAGGTGAGTACATCCGTCTGCTCTAGGGCCCCATACACAGGTAGGGTTGAGCAGAGGTGTAGTGACATCCGTCTGGCTCCAGGCCCCCTATACACAGTAGGGTTAGCAGAGTGTGCAGTGACATCCGTCTGCTCCGGAGGCCCAATACACAGTCAGGGGTTAGCAGAGATGCAGTGACATTCTTCTGCTCCAGAGCCCCATACTCAGTAGGGTTAGCAGAGGTGCAGTGACCAATCCGTCCTGCATACTGAGGCTCCATACACAGTAGGTTAGCAGAGGTGCAGTGACATCCATTCTGCTCCGGGGGCTTCATACCACAGTAGGGTTAGCAGAGGTTGCAGTGACATCCGTCTGCCCCGGGGCCCCATACACAGTAGGGGTTAGCAGAGGTAGAGGGATGCTGTGACATAAGTCTGCTCCGGGGCCCATATACAGTGGGTTAGCAGAGGTGCAGTGACAATCCGTCCTGCTCCAGGCTCCTACACAGTAGGGTTAGCCAGAGGTGCAGGTGACATTCGTCTGCCTCCGGGGCCCCATACACAGTGGTTAGCAGAGGGTGCAGTGACATTGTCTGCTCCGGGGCCCTTATATACAGTAGGGTTAGCAGAGGTGCAGTGACATCCGTCTGCTCCGGGGCCCCATACACAGTAGGGTTAGCAGAGGTGCAGTGACATCCGTCTGCTCCGGGGCCCCATTGATCTTTTCAGCTCAGTTTGATGAATGCTGCAGTTTAATTTTCTTTGGGAGAATTAACATTTTGATTATACTTTGGGAACACAGTGGAGTTTATGTAGGAACTTTAGCACCTAAAAATCAACTCACCAACACTTGTTCTGGGAAATACGGTTCATTGGTTCCCAATGGCTTCTACAGGGTCCTACTGGTGACCTTTAAAGGGGTTGTCGAAGAAAAATCATTTACAGACCAAGACTGTTATGAAATAAACCTTACACGATCCAGGAACCAGCTCATGAACACAGATGCAGTTACTTACCCATCCACTAATCTGTGCAGCTTCCTACTTTTAGTATCAGGCCACTTCGATGGGTAGCCCATGCCGGTTCAGTGATATTTGCTGCTCCCTAGTGAGTGTGCTCACTTGTGCTTGATAATTCAAAGGGCAGTGCATACTGCAAATATTCTCTTCCTCTTACTTAGTGGGACACTACCTCTTTGTACCCAGTCTTTTTAAAATCTGAATAAAGTATCCAGATGAAGATAATATGACACTGTAGGTGCAAAAGGGGGTCTTAAAGGGGTCTTCTCATCTGGCGGATTCACAGAGCTTGCTCTTCACAGCAGGCTTCAGGCTTGTACTTCCTGTTCCAGCTGTGGGTGGTTCAGGCTCCCACTTTCTGTTAAGACTTCCGGTGGGCTCGGGGCCCCCCGTGCATATGATAGTGGGCAATTCTACAGCTTCAGGCTCCCACTTTCTGCTTAGGTTCTGGGCGCTTCAATAGCTTCAGGCTTCCCATTCCTGTTCCAGCTGTGGGTGGTTCCACAGTTTCAGGCTTCCACTTCTTGTTCAGGCTGTGGGCAGTTCTTCAGCTTCAGGCTCCCACTTCCTGTTCATGCTGTGGATAGTTCTACAGCTTCAGGCTCCCACTTCCTGTTCAGGCTGTGGGTGGTTCTACAACTTCACGCTCCTACTTTTTACAATTTCAGCTCTGCTTTTTCTACCTGAGCCTTTTAGAAGGACATTGCGGATGCAGGGGTTTTAACAGTAGGAGAAAAGGCTACAGAGCTGTAAAGGGTTAAAGTTTGTAAGTAAGAGACAAAAACAAGCTCCTGTGCCTGGCTAATTAAGAAAACAGCAGGGAGTGGACTCTCATCCGACCATGCTAGAGCAGTTAGTTGGCAGCTAAGAAAACCTTCTGTAAGCAAGAAGGAGATAAGACTTGTTTTAACTCTAAGTAAAGCAAACTCAGAACAGCAATGTACTTGGTAATAATCTTTATTTATCTTTGCCTACATGTAAATTGCTAATTACTATGGGGGTAACAAGGCATTATGGGAAGAGAGCTGAACTTTCTAACTCCCACTACTGGATTAAACCATCCTTAGTTCGCTTTTGACTCATAGGGCGACATGTATGAAGCTCGCCGGGTCGGGGCGCGCTTTTACGCCAGTTTTCCGGCGAAATCTGCGCCTGGTTTGTGTCGGGGCCGGGGGCCGCTCATACATACTATTGCAAAGTCCGCGCGCCTCGCCTGGTGTAGGCGGCAGTGCGGGACTGTAGGCGGCAGTGCGGGCGCTGCTCCTAATTGATTCGCGCCGGAGGTAGTTCGGTCACTACATGGCGGGTAAAGTCCGCCGCGCCTCGCCAGTGTGTGGGGCGCAGTGCGGGGACTGAGGCGCAGAGCGGCGCTGCGCCTAAGATTCGCCGCCGGAGGAGGTGCGCTCATACATGCGGGGAAAAGTTCCCTGCGCCTCGCCAGTGTGTGTGCGGCACAGTGCGGGGACATAGGCGCAGTGCGGAACTGCGCCGAAAATCTGTTCCGATGCGAGCCAGGCTGGAAAACAGTGAGAAATTATTCCACATGTCGGTGCGGAGTATGACTCAAAAATCGCCTTTATAAAGGCGTTCAACATTCTCAGGAAAAGGAGCTGAAAACTCAAAAATAAAAATACATAAACAAAATCACTTTCAATATCCTAATTCAAGAACTAGGATATTGGAAAATGCCGGGATAATACAGTAATTCAAATTCTGAAAAGCTATTCTCATTGGTCAGGCAGAAACCGGCAATCAGATAGGAGCGACAATGTACCATTATAACCTATGGAGGAGTATTGACCCAATCAGAATAGGGCGGACAGTGGCCCATTCTGAATCTATGTTGCAATATTGACCAATTATATTTAAAGGCGGGACAGTTCAAAATACAGTAAAAAGGCAGAAGAAACGAGCTGATTGGTGGAAGCGGCGGGGGCTCGTCCCGCTTAGCAATCAGAGCGCGAAGCTACTTTCTCATAGAGTTCTATGGGGAATAAGAAATTCTGAGAGCGCTCTGTGATTGGCTAAGTTTAAAAGAGGCGCCGTTATTTGGACCAATGGGAGGAGCGAGCGATGCTCCTATTGGGTTTCTAATGCAATCTGAATTAAAACTGTACCATGGCCGAAATCAAATGATAATTACTGCCCGAAGTTGTACCGATGTGTATATAAACATGTACAATAATATGGGGGTAACGAAACAAAAATAAATTAAATCAATCAAATCTTGGTTATTCATTTATTTTCGTTGCACCCATTACTATGATCTTTGGCTAACCGAAAAAATTTATAACAAAAAAAAAAATAAGGGGGGGGAAAAAAAACATGATTTTATTGATTAATATTTTTTTTTTCATTTATTACCCCCAATTTTCCCTCCCCCATATTAGTAATTCATTTTATATACACATTCAGGACCACTTCGGGAGTATTATCATTTGATTTCGCCCATGTATCAGTTTTATTTCAGATTGATTAGAAAACCCCATAGGAGCGTCCTCGCTCTCCCCTTGGTCCAAATAACGATAGCGCTCCTCTTTTAACTAAAGCCAATCACAGAGCTCGCTCGAATGTCTTTTCCACATAGAACTCTATGAGAAAGTTTATTGCCTCTGAGTGGCCTAAGCTGGCGGCCCCCGCCCCGCTTCAACAATCAGCTCGTTCTGCCTTTTACACGTATTTTGAACTGTCCCGCCTTTGAATATTGCTTGGGGGGGGTGGGGGGGGGTTCCCAGAAAATTAAAATTTTTTTCTCCTTAGGTTAGAATGGGCCTTGTTCGTCCATATCTGATTGGTCATTCCCTCCCATAGGATATTCATGGGACATTGTCGCTCCTATTCTGATTTGGCTGGGTTTATGCCGAGGAGCTTCCAACAATTTGACTTTACTGTATTTCCCGGGCTATTCCTATCTATTGCAATCCCCTATGTAGCGCGGTCCCTCCCCCTAGGCGACAAACGCGTTGTTCGGGATTTAACTGATTTATTTTTCTAGAGAAGGTTTCAGCGCTTTATCTGATAATGTTTTCCATTTAATAAAAATGATTTTTTTCTTATCCATGCCGCGCGGCGCTGGAGCCGGGGGATTGCATTGTGCCGATCTCCTCCAGTAGATACAATGGGAGAAGTTAGTCGCACTCTGATTGGCCGAGATGCCAAGCCCCCGCTAGCTCAGCCATCAAGCTCTTTCTGTATTTTTACTGTATTTTGAAACTTGTCACGCCTTTGATTTTGATTGCGTCAAAACTTCCCAGTAGGATATAATGTGTCCTTTGTCGCTCCTATTCTGATTGGTTAATACTCCTTATAGGTTGAGAATGGCGCACTTGTCGCTCCTATTCTGATTGGTCCAAACTTTCTCCATAGGATATAATGGGTCTTTGTCGTCCTATTCTGATGGCAGGCTTCTGCCGACCAATGAGGAATAGCTTACCACAATTTAAATTACTTTATTCCCCGGCATTCTCTCTAGTGCAATTCCCTATGCAGCGCCGGGTCTCGGCGACAAACACGTTGTTCTGGGGAATTAATTATTTATGTTTATAGATGGTTTCAGGTCTTTTTCTGAGATTATTGTCAACTAATTAAAAATTATTTTTTTTATTCATACTCCATTGCCGCACGGCGCTGAGAGCCGAGATTGCATTGCGCCGCATTCTCCATAGACTACAATGGGAAGAAGTAGCTCGCGTTTTGATTGGCTGCGGTAGCCTAGCCCCCGTAGTTTATACCAATCAGCTCTTTTCTGTCTTTTTACTGTATTTTGAACTGGCTCCGTCTTTGAGTCTGATTGGTCCAAATTTCCCAAAGGATATTATGGTCTTTGTCGCTCCTATTTGATGGCTGAGATAGCCAAGCCCCCGCTAGCTCAGCAATCAGCCCTTTCTGCATTTGTACTGTATTTTGAACTATCCCGCCTTTGATTTTTGATGGTCAAAACTTCCCATAGGATATAATGGGTCTTGTCGCTCCTATTCTGATTGGCCGAGATAGCCAAGCCCCGCTAGCTCTAGCCAATCAGCTATTTTCTGCATTTTTACTGTAATTTTGAAGTGTCCTGCCCTTTGATTTCTGATTGGTCAAGATACTCCATAGGCTATTAATGGGTTTACTGGCGCTCCTATTCTGATTTGGCCGGTTTCTGCCGACCAATGAGAATAGCTTGGAGAATTTGAATTACTGTATTTCCCGGCAAGTTCCAATATCCTAATTCGTGATATTGCGGCGTTCTAGATTTGTGGAAAGTGATTTTTTTTTATGTATATTTTTATTTTTGAGGTTGAGCTCTTTTCTGAGAATGTTTTCCGCCTTTATGAAGGCGATTTTTTTTGGAATCATACTCCTGCTGCACGGAGCTGAGCGCCGAGATTTCTGTCGCGATCTTCTATCTGTTCCTCGCATGTTTCCGATCCTGCTTCACTTCGCTCTGCAGACATTTAGACCAAAACAAAACCAGGTCTGATGTCGGAGCTGCCGAGCCACTGCACTGCGCCTCGCTTTGCCGACTCGCCATGTACATGCCTTGGAGTTTTCGAGCGCGTCGCGTCCCGCCCGGAACCGCTACCCGCGCCCACACCGCACCCACTGCCCGCCCCTTCATGCGGGACGCAGCTGAAAGTGGCGAACGCTGCGCCTAACACCGCATCCCTGCATCCGACAGCGGGATTCAGGCCGGGAGGCGCAGTATACGCCAGAAAACAGGTGTAAAAGCCCATTCATACATATCGCCCATAGAGTCTTGGAAAGCAAAACGGATTCATGCCAAGCCGGTATTTCTCATCTGCAGACAGCTGATTTGGGGTATTTGCCACTCCGCAGTGCAGAGCAGAGCACACTAGCTGGCTGGGTTATAGGCAATAGAAGACAGCTTTAAGAGGTGCTACTTGAATGTGGTTCATCTACTTCTAATCATTAGTATAATCTAATAATGAATCCTAAAAGAGTTTTGAAAATGAAAATGAATTCCTGGAGAAAAAGAGAAAAGTTTTTGCTTTTTTGACCTTTGGAAAACTAAAACTAGCTAAAAGTAGAAATTTTCAAATTCAACATTTTTGTGAGATTAAAATCAATGAAATTCAAACAAACTTAAAGATCTTAAAATACATAACATCTCAATAGGATTAATCCAATAATGTTACTGATTACTAGCTCTTTGGTTTAATCCATGATGGGAGTTCAGTGATCTCCGGAGTTGAACCCTCGAGAGTGCAGATTGTTATTGACTGTCTATAAAACTCTTGGCTACCAACATCGGCTGGATTCTTACGTAAAATTTAGGCATGTGTACAAGATGCACTGCCAAACAGAATAAAGAATAATCGTAGATTTGACCTCAGTTTTATTTGTCTACAATAGTGTAGCCCAAAGTAGCTACTCAGTATAGCCCGAAGATCCAAAACCGGTCTTGGTCGTGGAACCCTCCAATAGTGTAGCCCAAAGTAGCTACTCATTGTAGCCCGAAGATCTATAACTGGTCTTGGTCGTGGGAGCCTCCAATAGTGTAGCTCAAAGTAGCTACTCAGTCTAGCCCGAAGAACCAAAACTGATCTTGGTTGTGGGACCCTCCAATTCTCTTCATTGTATGTCTGTCAGCAGTGTCATGTCTAAGGCCATCTTTATTCTCTACATCTGTAATGATCATGAATGGTGAAATCTTCATCTTTTTGTTTATTTTCAGGATCATGCCATACAATGGAAACCAGAGCGTAGCCACCACCTTCATCATTGTTGGCTTTGAGAAGGTTCGGGAAATTGAGCTCTTTCTATTCTGCCTGTTCCTGGTTATGTATGTGATCACTATCGGAGCTCACTTACTTATTATAGGGCTTGTGGCTATTGATAAGCATCTTCACAAGCCAATGTATGTGTTTTTGGCCAACTTCTCGGTGGCAGAGATCGCTTATATCACAGCGACCGTGCCGAAGATGCTTGATGGTCTACTGACCAGGAACAAGGAGATTTCATATTCAGCTTGTCTTGTTCAGTTCTATTGCTTCTTTGCATTTGGAGCCACTGAAAACTGTTTCCTGGCTGTGATGGGATATGATCGCTATGTTGCAATCTGTCAGCCCTTACATTATACCACCATGATGGCCAAACGCTCAATTTTGGGCTTGGCCATTGGAGCCTGGACAAGTGGGTTAATGGCAGCGGCTTGTCCTTCATTCTGGGTTGCTTCCTTGACGTTTTGTTATCCCAACCAAGTTGACCACTTCTTCTGTGACTATGCTCCTCTAATAAAACTCTCCTGTGAAGACACTGCCAAAGGTGAATTTGTATTTACTTTCGCTTCCTGGACCATAATTTTGAGTTCCTTTTTTTTAACGTTGGTGTCTTATGCCTTCATAATCCATTCAGTCTTACAAATTCCTTCTCTTGAGGGACAGAAGAAGGCCTTCAATACTTGTGTGTCCCACCTTACAGTAGTGTCTATATTTCATGGGACCGTAATCTTCATCTACATACGTCCCACCTCCGCCATCCGGTTCACTCTTGACAAGGTGGTGTCTATCTTCTACAGCGTGGTGACTCCCCTCATGAACCCCATCATATACTGTCTGAGAAACAAAGACGTGAAGACTGCCGTGTATAAGGTATTACAGAACTGTGGAGCTTGACCTGAACAGCATGACATAGCAAATCAAATTAATTTTTCCGTTCTTTACGTTCCAAATGGAGGGGTGCCTAAATATTTATACATCGTATCAATGGGTAGAACTGGCCAGTACGTGAAGGCCATGTAGTTGCTACATCTTCCATGCACAAGTGGCCAACATATTTCCCTTCAAGGTTTTTTGCTTTTGCCCTTTGGGTCTGTAAACTCCACATTCAATATATTGGTACATAACTATTGAAGAACTAGAGATTACTTTCTACTAGGTTCCCAAAGTATGAAATATAGGCAAACAAGCAAATGTTTTTGTGATGCACACTTCACCAAGAACCTACATTTGTTGAGAAGAACTAATTCCAAAAAAGTAAAACCAGCGGGATCCACAAGTTTAGTGCCCTCCTGCCTTGAACTTCTATAAAACTGGGGAGTCAAAGAATTGGATAACTACATTCTTAGACGTACATACATAGGGGCAACCAAGGAGGCTGTTATGTGGCCCATAAAGTAAGGCGTTTAGATGAGGTCACCTCACCTGTCGATGGATAGAGTTAACCTGAACAAAGTTTTCTTTCGACTTGAACATTCACATTATCCAATAAAGGAAGATGAAATCAGCTCAGAAGAGGCGGTAGGAAGAACAACAGGCCCCAAACCTGAGCCCGTCCTCCTCTGTTTCCCCCTGACTAAAGTAGAAAAAAAAAAAAGGTATTAATCTTTTTGAAACAAGTCATAAAAAAATTAATTTATTTACCAATATAATAAAAAAATTAGCAGATTTTTTTTTGTCAATGACTTTTGGGATCTCTCTCTTTTGGTATTAAAATAGATTCTTACATTAGAACATTTATCAATTTCCCCTCAACTATGGTTATATTTGTTGTAATCCCTTGAAAGGGTTTTCCCATCTAGCTATTTCACACAGATGGTATTTTTTAAAAGAAAACTAACACCCCCACATTTACATATGGAAAAGATCCATGATACCAACAAATGAAGGGGTTACCGCTCCCCCTGGATTTTTCCCGCCCTGACATTTAGGCCCGAGGGGGGGGGGGGGTGCACGGATGGGCCCCCCCGGGGGGGAACTTACAAGACTCAATTTTTACCGGGAATTTTTGAAAAATTTGTTATAATCCAGCCCCAAAAAATGATGATATAAAACTTAAACTTTTAATAAAAGTTTAAGTTTTATATCATCATATATGGTGCTGGATTACAAAGTTTTACAACATTCCTGGTATTTCCTTTGAAAATACTACACCCTTGCCCACGGGATGGAAATTTTTTCATATACTTACAAAACCTGTGTGCCCACAGATTTTAAATCCTTGATAAAACCAACCCCGGGCCCACAGAATAGGACCCATGATATGTAAACCACCATGGCACAAGGAAATTAACATGATACTAACCCCACCGGGCCCCACAGATGGTTTAATCCTGATACAAACCACCACGTGTTAACAGATGGTAAAAATTTCCATGATACAACCACACCCGAAATGTCAAAAAATTTTCCCATGTTTCTTGATACTAATTACCCCCCATTTGTACATAGGGTATAAACCATAAATACCTACCACCCCCACATGTCACAAAAAGGGAATTAATCCATAAATATTTCCCAAACCAAACCCATTGTCCATAGATGGGTAAAATCGTTTGAAACCCCCAAAGGGTGTGTCCCCAATATTTATGACCAAAGACATTACCACCCCAGGGTGCCCACAGAGGGTACAATGCTTTAATACAAATTCCCCCGGGTTTTTGGGCTCAGAGGGTAAAACCCCTGATACTTCTTACAATGGGGGGGTCACAGAGGGCCCATGACCCATATGATAAAAATCACCCCCGGTGCCCACAGACGGTATAGCCCCCCAAAAAAAAGGGGAATTTCGCAAGAGAATAAGATGCCCTTTTGATCACTATATTTACAAATTTTTGCCATACCCAAAAAAACCCTTAAACTCAAATCAAATTCTCAATTCCAAAAAAACCCAACAAAAAACGTAACTTTTATTATGTATAAAAATTTAACCCCTCATACACACTTTTTAAAAAAAACGGGAATTTCTAACCCCCTCAATTTTTTCCCTTTTCTCCCCCGGGAAACCTCTATCCCCTGTTTGAAGCCAGTTTGGGCGGGTGAAAAAATGTGGGGAGGTAAAGGCATGACTTTTTAAAAAGTGATTTCCACCCTCTCAAACATTTCACCTGCTGCAAGGGCTTCCCCAAAGGAAAACCCTTATATGTTTATGCCCAAAATCAGGTTTGGGGAATGCTCCCCAAAGTGGGATTTTTGGGGAAACCCCTTTAAATTGGATTTTAGTAATTCACGATTTTAAATAAAAAGGTTTCCCAAACCCAGACTTAATAATAGAAAAGGGGGTTATTCCTTCATAATTAGAAAGGGATAAATTGAAGGTTACAAATCGGGTTTTTTTAAAAAATTGTGTTTTGGAGGTTAATGTTAAACATAATAAAAGTTACTTTTTAGTGTTTTTTTAGGATTGAGAACGTTATAGTCACAGACGGAAAATGCCCCCTGAAACTACCACCACTGTGTACAAAAATGGAAATCATTTTAGCTGGATAGCGGTATTTTCCATTCTCCAAACATAACACTTGTAATTCAAGTGAAAAACAAAAGAGCTTCGCTCACCACTTCCCTTGTTGCTGAAACCATTTGAAGAGACCGGGTGTAGCCCTTTTGCCCGGACAGGGAAAAAGGTGTTTGAAAATTTAACGTTTAAAGGGGGACACAAAAACCCCCAAAAACCCGCATCAGTTATAAAAAATTTCCCTTTTCCCAAAAATGTTACTTTTTTAATGTCTTGAAGTGAAAATGTTTCAATTATACAGAGCTGGAGAGGCGCTTTTAACTTATCAAAAAAAAGCAACAAACTCCTTTTTTGGGTCAAAAATTAAATCCACAAAACATTTGAAAGGACGTACCCGAGGCGGGTGAACGGGGAAGGGAAAGACAACAGTAGACCTGAGCTAGGCCCCTTTCCCCCCCCCC